>VBVR01000300.1:28475-58197 GCA_011638315.1 Tetramorium parvispinum | reverse complement strand
CTCCCCCCCGTTTAATCATGGCCCGGGCCCCCGGTCGGCGAGCAGCGGCGGCATCGGGGGTGGCTCGACCGTTCGTATAGAGGGGTACGGCGTTGTGCGACGTGTACGAGGAGGGGTTGCTGGGGGGCGGCGGCAATAGCCCCGCTCGGGCCGTCATTTGTCAGGGGCTGTCGCGCCACGAGCGTGTTTCTGTTCCAACGGCGCAGATAGCGGCCCATCCATAGGCCGTTCATCTTTATTCCTTTATATATAGAGGCCCTATTCCCCGGCCTCTGCTCCCCTCCCCTCCTCACTCTCTCACGTCGCTCCCCGTCCCACCCCACACACCCTACACGATTCCCTCGAACTCATTTAATTACAACAAACAATTTATTAGGTCCATCCGGGATCCGCCCACGGGCATAAAATGGTGGGGAAGGATAGAAGGAGGGAATAGGTCAGGGGGTGGGCCAGGGCGCCACTCGTTCGTTCGCAGAACGCTGGAGGAAAGCAAAATTATTCCGTCAGGGGTTGACTACCGCGCTTCGCCGGCTGTCATTCTGAGCTTCTGGGTCAAACCGTGCCGTAAATTAGCAAGCAAAGTGCGGCGACGTAATTTGCTGATGTGGTGATCTGTGATACAGTTCCCTTCCGCTGCCTTTACTCTAATGCCATCGTATGCGCTCCGCATAAATTCTTCTCAAAAGAAAAAAAGAATAATGAGAAAACGAAAATATGCGTAGTAACGCAACATTTAAGGGAAACTCATTTCAGACGATCTTATCGAAAATATGGTATGTGTTGATTAGACAGATAGGAAGGTGTGACGCCATATCTTAGACGAGAGCGTGAGATTCGGAAACAGAAGTAGTCTCTCACCGATCTCGGCGGATTAGTTACACCAGAAACCCAGTCCGCTTAGAAAGTGAAGAGCCGATAGGAATCGGAGTACCATTGTAACGAACCATCGGCGTAATTGAAACCGCAATTATATCTTTTCCCGGCAACCTGTTTATTCGTTTTTACCCATATAAATTCAAAATAGAATTCTAATAAAGAAACGCGCGTTCGCATACCGTGGCTAATGCAATTTCGTGGAAAGTCACGAGTTTTTCACGCGCGTCCTGATTGCGTTTCTTTCGAGAAAGTGAAATCTGATGTTTAAGTCAAAATCGCGATCGTATTTGAAGAATGTAAGACTAGCCGATGGAAATATTTCCTGAAGATGGAATTAACAATTTTTATTATTTCATTTGTATCTTCGTTTACGTCGCAGGTCCAGAATTGATAATCGTCACGATGCACGATCGTCTCCGCGTCTTTGTAACTTTCGCACAATAATTTACCTGGGTGCGGCTTTCTAAGAGTGTGTGAGTGTCTGACTTCGCCTCGATGATCTTTAACCCTTCCCCCTTTTGCAGCCTACTCCCTTCGTCTCCCGTGAGGAATATTCGCGCGCAACGCGCACAAAGAGTTGTCTCGCGTCTCGCTATCTCTCGGCACGATTGATAAGATTTGCCACCCGAAACGCTCGTCTGTCATCCCGTAAACGATTCGCATCGCGACACGAAAGATCGCTTCTTTATTACGCCGATTTTCGCGCGCGATGTGATCTATTATTTCCGAGACCAAATCCTAATCAGTTTTCTCGATGTTCGCAAACAATTTATCATATTAGTTTTATTAATGATCGTCGTTGGTTATCTTAATAATCTTCCACGAACCGGATTCAACCGCGAACCTCGCGATGGTCGATCGCGTTTGAGATCGCTGGTCGAGATGGTCTATTTCGCGCTAGTGTTCATGTTTGCGACAGTAATGTTCGCAAATCGAGTGACCAGCCTATTAGGAAATGTAATTAGAATTTTTAGACACAAATTGCACACGTTAAAATAATTTTACTTTCTCGCTTGATAAGATATTTTCTAAGGATAAGATTCTTGATTTCTCCATTTGTAAAAGGAGGAATAGTCTCCGGCATATCTTATAGATGGTTACTCTTCTCTATACTTTCGTATCTGATTGCGGTCGCAAACGTAGACCAACGGAGGTGACTCTTACGACGATATCTTGCGCCATGACGACATACATTCCCCACCGAAATATTACGTATCTGCTTGCCTGCGCGATGGCTGTCGGTACAACGCGGCTCGTACTCCGTTTCATATATGAGAACGGATCTCTTCTTGCCGCGGGCCCCGACCGACGGTTTAGCCTACGTCTTTCTGAAGGATAGAGGCGGAAGCACCGAGAGAAAGAGGGAGAGAGAGAAACAATTTCGCGCCATCGAGAAGATCGTAAAGATCTTCCACCTTCGCTCTTGCGAGCCGCTTCACTCGCTCACACGTCATAAACCATCCCTACGAGTCTCTCGTCTACGCATTCGAATACGATCTGATATTATTACCACCGCCCCATTGTATAATATAATATATGACCTTTTATACATGTCGTAAGCAGTGCCGTTCGCACGCCTGGAAAATTGATAGAAGTGAAATCTTTGGGAAAAAATGAAGAATAGCCCTTGCCTCTCGTTCAGGTAATCTTGTTCGAAAGAAAAAAGAATAATCGAGGAATACATTTTTTTTTCAATGCGATCCAGTAAGAGTATCACTGAAGTTGTTATTTTACGAACTTGTTAAAGGGCAAGCGAATAAATCACCTTTGTACCAAGGGGAGAAGGCCATCTTCTCTTTTTTAAATAATTCAAGTTGTAATTAAAGATCGTATTTACGGCTAAAATAAATTTACGAGAAAGATAAGTAATATTTCGCGGCGAGTTCGTGAAATCAATAATTATCGTACATACGAAAATAAGCGGGGAAAACAAGCTTGACGAAGAGTAAGTCATTTGTATCGCGCGTTGACTTGCACATTTTCAGACACAACGTCGCGCAATTTCATTTCATCAAGATAGCCCTCGCCGACGCAAACAAAGTGCTTCCAACACGAAGTAATTAATTACGGTGATCTGATTGCACGCGATTAATCCTGCCGACTTTCGAGCAGATCATTAATTAAGGGTGAATGAATGTCCCGGGATATGTAGGCACTACCGAGGACACGCTCATTTATTTGGAATAATTTAGGTTTAAATGAGTAAACCATCCGTACGTGTGTTCGTATATATATGTAAGCGTGCGTGTGCGCGCGCCCGAAGTTCACGGTCGATATCGCGGCCAGACATTCGATTTGCATCCGAGATATGATCGATCGTTCTATTCATTCACCAAGCAATTATTACTTAGCGATATTTATACTCAATTTACATACTATTTTTTCACGATTACGATACATGGCTTCTCATTCGTCAGGAGCAGAGCTTTTAATTGCCTTCAGTAGCACCTGTCGGGACTCCAAAACAGTTTCAAGATCTGGAACTGGAATTCCACGACACAAAATGAATAGCATATTTTTATTCACCGTCCTCTTGTCTCGGGCTCTCTTACTCTTTTTTTCTTTGGAGAAATTTCTGTACTTTGTACATAAACAGCGGCGGAATGTAATTATTATTCGGTACAACGCGGCCAGGTTTTCTTTGGTCTCGTAACTCTCCGTGCTTACGCGCGGCGGCAAGACTCTCTCGTTAAGCTTTTTATTTATACAGCTCATTGTGCCTCTCACTTACGGGCGTTACACGGCTTTTCTCGCCGGGTTTTCTTTTCTCTCTCTCTTTCTCTCGTATCCGCGGCTTTCCACCTTTGCAAATCCAATTACTGCGCGCTTCTTGCCGAAGAAAGAGTACGACGAAGACATCGTGAGGCTTACGCTTCTCTTTCCGTATTGCATTGCACCGTTTTCATCTCTGTGCTTTCTTCCGGTCCGCGTTTGTATTCACGAGCTTTGCAGACGAGGTAAAGTGCCGCTTAAAATGCAACAGCGTTAGGCGGATGTTTTAATTTGTTTGCGCCACGTCGAGCTAAGCCGCGTAACCGCCGCACTCTGTTGCGCATAAAAAGCTCGTGCGCGATCCACCACCCAATCTCTCCGAGGAATTCCTACTTTGTTATTTAATTATACGATCACGACTTCCGGTGTATTCACATTTTGATTATGAAAAAAAGGAGAAGGGAAAGAACGCTCTCGCGTGATTTCGCCGTTCCCCACACCTGGCAACCTTTGTCCATAAGATCAAGCGGTTTAATAACATGATTCAAGGAGCGGCAGCGATCGGTACATTAAGGTCAGGTAGGTCGAGGTATATAAAGATAATAGCTCGCCACCGATCGACCGACCAACCGATCGGCGATAGATTTGATAGATCGAAAAATAGCTTGCAAATTGCAATAAACATGCGATTAATTCCATCAAAAAGTATAAAGAATATTTGACTAAATGTTATACAATTAATAAATTAATAACTCAACATACTATCAAATTATCCAGATTTCAAAATAAATCAGTCCAAAAATTCCTAGAAAAGTGACGAAGAGAAAGAGAGAGAGAGAGAGAGAAAGTTGCATAAAAATAGTTTGTTAGAAAACCTCAAATTTTTTCTTCGAGAAAGAATTTTGCCGTCATCGATGACATTCGAGGGGGTCGGGAATCTGTCCACCGCGAAGGGCACGTCGCGGCGCGGCGGGGCGATGCCTTAATGACGAGATCTAAGACGCGCAATGCGGCGATCGCCGATCGGTTCGCTCTCGCACACACTTGGCGGCGGGGTCAGGCGGGTCGCAGCGCGTAAAAATAATAATCAATCGAACGACCGGTAAGTGAGAGCTCGGCAATTACGCGGTGGCGGCGGTGCCCTGTGCTGCGGTTTGCCCCGGCCCCGGCCCCCGGCCGCAGGCGAGCCGAGGACGGAGAGTGGAGAGAACTTCCTTCTACCGCCTTTAATTCGCCTCTGCATTCCCCTCTCTCCTCCCTTCGCATGCGCTATCATAACGTAACAACACGAGACTCCCTCGCTTTATTATTAAAAGTTAAAATTCCGGTGGGAGCCGGAGCGATCTTGCGGCGAGCCTCTCTACAGGCATCCTCATCCTCTTGATCCTCCCTTCCTTCTCTCCCGTTCGCTTCTCTCATCTCTCTTCCTCTCTGCCTCTCTGTCTTTCTTCGTCTCTCTCTCTCTCTCTCTCCTTCGCTCTTTTCCCGATTCGCTCGATTTACGTTCTTCTGTTCTTTCTTTTTTTTGTAAACTCGTACAAACGTTTATTGGCGCGATACTCTATGTTCATAACGGCCGCTGGTAGCAATCGCGTATAACTGCATGTATATCCTGCGTTCACGCGGAGCATCCCCATAGATAATCGTATTACCATCTATCTTGTACGCCACTTCGGGACGTCGAATCGAGATTCGAAACACGCGGCCCTCGTTCTTCCGCCTTTTAGCCGCGAACGACGCTCTCGAAAGTTTCCTCGCGGTCGGTGGAAACGCGCCGGCGCGTTTCTTCTCACACGTTTATCATAATTCGACACGTACAGTACATGCTGTCTTGAATTAAGAGAGATTAGAGAATTATACAAGCCATCGTTTTAATTAAACTAAAATTTACCGTTTACCGTCGACTTTCATTGGCTGGGGATTTCACCGTACCGCGGCGGTGTACAGTTTCGATATACCGGCAATTTCGCCTGCGATTCGACAACGAGTTTTTTCTCGCCGAACCGCTTGACAACCGGTACTGTCGAAAGGTGGTAAAACTGTCCACCGAAGAGTAAAGAGAGCGGAACGGGAACGGCGATGCCAGTGTGTGCACATCGTGTGAATTACGCGACGCGTCGCGTCGAATTGCCATTTACTCGCAGATTGATCGAAACGCGCTCACGGCACCGACGTCGCTGTGTTTTCAAACGAAACTGTAGTTAGCCGCAAAATCCTCTGTCAACGAGAGAAAATATCAGTGCAAGAGAGAATATAAAAAAATTAAAAAAAAAAACAAATTGTTCACATTATACATACAAATAGCATAAGTAGTGCATATAAATTGGTAAATAATTTTTTTTATAATTCAATAAATAGTGATGATGAAATTAAATATAAACATCAAGAGAAGAAATAAATTATGATGCAATAGAAAAGATTGGCATAAAAGACAGACAGAGATTTATCTCTGTTCCGTGATATATCGATGTAAATGAATAAAAAAAGGAAAAATTCGAAATTCCTCGCGTTCTATATTTTGATGGAATCTCGTTTACACGGAGAATAAATTGTTCGAGGAATGTCGATCGAGGTGGGATATTTTTGCACGCGATATCCTCCTTTTTTCTTACGGTTAACGACGCGGTAACCCTTTTGCAGACGACGGGGATGATTCGACGGACCGGCGGTTCGCGCGATTACGTATTATGCTAAACACGCGAAAATGGCTTTTTAAATGGAACATCTACATTTATGTAGTCAACGTAGCGTCCGCAACGCAGACGCCGCAGCCCCGCGGACGGTCGCCCGGTGGAATGGCAAGAGCGGCGGCGAATTAAATGCAATTTTCGTTCCACCGAGGCATGCATAACAAATTGACGAACGTCTTTATACTTAGAAACTGCGTTATGCACGTAGCACGGGGGCAGGACGTTATTTCGTCGCACGGCCGATTTACAGTCCGATTATTATGCCTGCATAATATTGACTGTCCTCCCTCGCCCCCGTCCTACGTGTAAGCACGTACTCAACTACGTATAATACGACCGACGAGAGTGGTGCGAGCGGAATTTCTAAGCGAATGCAATTTAAAAAGGAGCAATAAAGCGGAAACTGGCTACCGGGAGAAGTAGTGCCGTTGCCGGCCGCCGCCACCGCCGCTGCGATGCTACGCTCGATCTTTAAAATTGAAAATTAAACGTTTCGTAGCGCACTGTGAATTTTGAGTAGCATGTCTAACCCGTGGCTTCACGCTTTTTCTGTTTCAGGATCCGACTTCCGTGAGTATAGGTCATTAAGTTACCAGCCAAATGCTACAAAGTAATGGGTTCGAGCCGGGAGAGAAAAGCCGAAGCCGATAGCCGGCAATTAATTGCGAAGCGCCGGTTCCTTCGGAGGCACGAGAGCTCGCAGGGCGCGAGAAGTTTTGCGCGTATCAGCATGCATGTAGTTTACATTGCTAATCGCTAAAAAATATGCCGCGCGTGAGCGAGATGGCAAGAACCTTAAATTGTAGCAATAATTTATAACTTGAAAACTGCGCGGCAAAACTTCTTTCTCATTAATGATACCTATTTTTGTTACATACACGCACGTCGACGTTTAATCTTCGGACATTGCTGCGAACCATATGCAGGGCGTAAGTATTTTGTAATTTGATTTTTTTAATACATGGTTTATTACGCGCATTTTTAATACATGACTTAATACATATACATGGATGTTACTGGAGTTGACGTGGCTATCTTTCGACATTTATTGACGTAAATCATTACACGCTGAATAATACTTACCCGTAATTTTCACACAAGCGCGTTACATTTGAAGAGTTACACGGAGGTCTAAGGCCCATCCAAGTGATGATTATTATTCTATTTCTACCTGTAATAATGAATGTGGAACGGTTGAGAATAGTATCTAATTAGTCGAAATAATAACGATGCTTGCAACACGATATATAAATTAACTAAAAATTATACGCTAAGTACAAATTATTGAATACTTTGCACCTGCTTGTTTCGTGCAATATTGATTGTACGAGATAAGTTTAAGTTACGCTTGAAGGAAACATACACAAGAGATTACAAATATATTTTTTACACATATAAATATATAAATACCAAAGTAAAGCTTATTTATGTTTGTTAGCATTTTTTATTGTTTTATTTCTTTTATTGAAAATTGTAGCATTGAACGATATCGTGACTTTGCCGATATTTCATGCCGATTAACGTGTGGCGACAATACAGTCGTTTCAATAATTCGGAAGAAGAGGACCTGTAAATTCCGGGCCCGAATACGAAATGACGGGACGGTTAACTGACGTCTCTATAGTAGTAAAACTGAGACTATGGCCGTCGTGTCCCTATGGGGGTCCCCAGACGTCGTCGGAGACATCCAGCGCCGCGGGGGACCATTGTCTCAGGGGGATCCCAAGGGCGAGCCACGATGAAGGGCCAACCCCGGTTTGACACGCACGAGGGGGTCGTAGCACCCCGTCGCGCCCCTCACGAAATTAATAACCGAAATTCGAGTGTTCCTACTCAGGCCAGAAGTTATCGCGCGGGCAGTCTTCCGCCACGGGCCTCACGACGGACCTCACGACGCGACACGGCAATCCGAGCGTCGCATACACCCACGCGTTGCATACGTCGAAAACGAATACCGGTTAAGTGACTTATAATAAGATCGGGCGAGATTTACGGTGTTATTTGTTATTGGAGCGTGTTAGAAAGGGATGGACACAATCTCGCAATCTCGCGTCACGGTTGTATATTTCTGATCTCACTGCTAAACGTCCTATAGATTCGATAGTTACAAACGGAATAGCGTTTGACGAGCCTCTTTCGTCGAAGAAAGACCGCCTCGAAATTTATTAGGGGATACTCGAAGCTCGACAAAACCCGACCGATGATTTCCACCGGCGCGGCGGCCGTTCGGAAATAAACCGAGAGAGGCAGGTATCGTTCGCCTCGCATACCACAGCGTCTCAAATTTCTACATCGGCCACTGCCTTTTTGGCCATCGCGTAGGTATATTGCGAGCGGTGCTATAAGCGGGCAATTAAAAGCATGCAACGGAGACATTTATGCTCGCACTAACTGCCCGTTAAGACGTGGAACCACCTAACCATGGAAGGTGTAATTGGTCGGCATGCTGCAACTCGTAAAAGCACAGCGGGCGTGCCTCGCTGTCCTGCAGCTTTTCCGACGCATTTTGCAAATCGCGCTTTTCGTTGGCGCTTAACGCTCATTCAATTTCCATTTCGTAAACACTCGGCAATAATTATTATTTTTTTTTCCAAAGAGAACAAAGAAACCGACATCCTACGAAAACATACAGCAAATATGGTATATAAAATTCAACAGCGATCATTTGATAAAAAAAAAAAACAAGTTAGAAACAAGATTAGGAACAAAAATCTATTTTAAGTAATTAAAAAATAACTGTTCCCCGTTCGTTAATTATGAGGCTTGGAAATGGGAAACTAATCGTAAACAAATTTACAAGTATACACCGGAACACTGCGTTGCACCGATCCTCATTCTTAACGTTCTCGTCAAATGCATATAATGGGCTACACGGTTAGATAAGCCTCGTAGCAAGAGCATCTGGACGTTAAAAAAGAAAAACGAGTTGTTATTTGCCGCAATTATTAATATAGATCTACCAGCAGATAGTGTAATTGTGCTACAACGTAGTCAGCAAGTATAATTTTAATTGCGATAAACCGTCATTACGGCAACCTTGTTCCCTCTACGAGCCCACCCATCTCTCGGTGTAACAAAGAAAAACTAGGTTCTAATGCGCCGTGTCAAGATAAAATATTTCCATTTGTTCTGACAGACTAATGTGAACAAGAAAAAGAGAATCGCTTTCTGCTCTTACAAGCTGTATGAACGTACGTGATTAGTTGCGTGATCATTTTTTTTCCCTCGCAAGTTGAAATATATCGTTCTATTAGAGTGACGTTTATCGCGTTGTAAAAAATTTCCTTATTTTATTATAAAACTGTTACGTTCCTTTTTACGATCGCGATCGCGAGGGACAGCACCGGATGTAACAATATCATCAGCATAGATCTAACATAGAGATAATGTAATTGCGTTACAATGTAACCAGTCAGTCTGTCAGTCGTAATACAATATACCGAGTGCTTTAGAAGTACGCACTTTGCACTCCGCGCGTGAAGGGGAGGGCATGGCGGACTTGTCTCGACAGAGCGCGCGCAGCACTACATTTTTTTTTTTTATTAGTATACGCACGCCGCTCGTTACACTATCGTTCACTCGTATGAAGACACGCATTGCCGGCGATCTATTTCTCTTTCTCTCTCTCTCTTTCTGCCTCACACACAACATAAATATACCACACATACATAACAAACTCTCTCTCTTTTTCTCTCTTTCTCGCACTTCGATTAAAATGCCAGACGTCGGTAGCAGAAAGAGATTCGCCGTGATACGCGATATTGTTACGCGTGTACACGTTGTAACTGTCCGGATCCGTGACGGAGTCACGCGATATGCATTATGCACGCACGTAACGCCGCGCGGAGCGGCAGCAGACGCGTTTCCGCCGTCAGTCCCACGATGCGCCACAACTCAGTGGACGACTCTCGCTTTGTGAGAAACGAGTCATTGACGTGCGCAGTTTGCATTTTCGCGTTCGGTACGCGGAAAAAAAATTAGAGGTGGAGAAGCGCAGGCTCTATCTCTCGCGAGTTATCCTATACATTATTAATATCGTGGGGGAAAACCTGGGTTAAATGGCGCGAGCACAATGACGTTAATTACACACATCGCCGCATCATTATTTTCGACCGGCACACACCGCGCCAGCGCAATTTAACGCGCGTATCTTACATAAATGCAATTACTATCACGAAACTCCACGTTCGCGCCATTCTCGCGTATCGAAGCTACCGGCGACGAGCTGTTGCGTTTAGCCGCACCGACGAAAATGCATCCCACGCGTGAACACATAACGAACGTACGCAATGTCCCGAAAACTGGCAAGAATATTATAATTCGGATATAGAAAGCGCGAGTGTGGAGCCTACGTTTGTGAATCTCTAATTCACGCGCGCGAAAGAAAAATTGGGAAACGCTTGAAACGTAGTTTTGCGCGCGAGGAGAGAAATCTGGCAGCCTTATCTCCGAGATATCAGGCAGCGGCTGGGAAAACTCGTCTCGATAATTCCAACGCTTCTTCCCGCGCGGCTAATCTCATCTCGTTGTTCGCAGGTGGTGAAAACTAATCGTGAGACAAATCCGGCGTCCCTCGCTTTCCCTCTCGCTCGCGATGAATTTAACATTTTCCACTTCTTCCCCGGTATTATCCGCGCGTAATGAAGGGACGCGGAGAAGAGCGCCGTGAGCGTATGTGTTGCTCCCGGGCGACTTTCACCGCGCGCCCGAGCGCGCGATCTCGTCAGCCAGCTGCCAGCCGACGGCGATCGGCCCGCGAAAAAATGTCGCGACGCGGCGACGTCGCGATTCGCGATGCACCCTTCCGCGACGGGCCTACTACCGATGCCGATCGCGGCGGTTCCTTTACGACAGCTGCATTATCCCTATGCGACGCGCCATTACTTTTATTAGCATAATGACAGGCGAACAACTCAATTTGCATGGAAAATCACACAGGCCCCGTAACGAAACTCGCCCGCAGATCCGTAATAGTCGTAATATCTTATCAGCATGCCTACGTGGGCATATATTATATTTCGTATATTGTATATTTTATATATATTTATATCGCAGAATATCATATCATATACTATACTATATCCGAAAAAATATAGATAGGTACGAAGAGAAGAAATCTTCTAGTTGGAGTCTGTGGCGAAGACCTCTTCGGGATATATACTACACGCGCTCTCTCTCTTTCTCTCTCTCTCTCTCTTTCTCTTCGCGCTGGATAATTCCGTATCATCATCGAAATTGCCCTCGATCGTCGTCGTCCTTCTCGTCCGCGGGTTGATTGAGAGTAGTCGAGGATCGTTTGCCACCGCACCTGATCCAATCGTCCATTCGATAATTGGCACCGGTAATGAGACGCAGGATTACCTGCTCAGGTCGTTCAGGCAAATTTTGCGGTGGAAAAAGGATGATAAAAGGCCCGGCCGTTTCGCTCGAAAGGAACAAAACGACGAGCGATATTGCCCGAAATTGTTCGAAAACAGTTTGCGAAACACTTGCGCTCGATTCACGTGAGTACAGCTGTCTAGAAATGAAGATAAATGCAAAATGATGTTCAGGGCGTGTAACGATTATCGCGCGATTATTTATCGATCGCTGCCGAATTCGACGGATACAAATTCGATGAAGTCTTCGGTACCTTAATAAGGAAGTGCAGACTTATCGTTACATTATACTCCAAACACTTCTTAAGATACCATCTTAACGGCGAAAAATGCAGCGTTTTGCATTTTTTACGTTATTACAGTTACATCGGTTATAATATTATGGAAATCAAGCTGATTATAATCAATATTTGGTTGATACTTACTTTTAATGGAATATTTTAATACAAATTTTTCCTGTGTGCGTGTGGGCTTGTGTCAAAACCCATTAACTGCAATTGCGACTTAATTGTAAGTCGGAGCGTTGCTTCAGCTTTCAGCATGTCAAAAAAATGCGTAAAACGCTAATAAAATAAACGCTCTATTTTTCTTGTCGTGTTGAAGAAGGTAACAAAATTTGAATATCTCTATCGTCAGTCCAATCAGTTCAACGTGTCCCCGCGTCCGGTGATTGACGTGTTAGATCATGTAGAATTCCGAGCTTGATTTTATGCGCCGATCGTTAAGCTAGATCATCACGTTCCTCGTGGTACCGCGGACGACGTGAATTGACGTGAATGAAATTAACGTGCCTGATCGCTCCGATTTTGGCGCCGAACGCCGTGAAACGCGATTACGATGCCACGATCTCGGACGCGACGATACGGATCTGGCGAAATATTATGTAAATAGAGGCGTGCGTTAAAACGCGCGCGATCTAGAGCCCGCCTCTCCCGCCTGCCTGCCCGGCAGGAGATACCGGGCGCATATAAAAGAAGCATAAAGTAACATTTAGCGCGCGCGCGCGCGCGCTCTTAAACGAAATTGCTGTAATCCCCGGTCGAGGCGGGCTAAAGCGGGGAAAAGACTCGCGGACGAAGGGGTACGACGGGATGCAGAGAAAGAGAGAGAGGGATAAGGAGGAAAAGGGGGGAGAGAGGGGGCATTAACATACCGATTTACATAATGCGTATAATTCGAGCAATTATGAAGGGAAATATACACAATTTAATATAATGGCGGATGTTTAGGGCTGGCGCTATATCTACCGCGGGAGATCTCTCCGGTGTACGACTAGAGAGAGAAATCCCTTCTCGCACTGCTTACGCGTATGTCGACGCGCGATGCATTCGCGAGAAAGGAAGATGGGCACTTTATTGATTGTTCCATGCATGTTATGCATATCGCACGTGTGTTGCAGACAAGCTCGATGAGTTGAGCGCGATCCAAAGCGCCGCGTATCCTAGCTGACAAACGAAATTGTATCATGTTGTATCTTTACAAATGTCGTTATTATTCGAAATATAACGAAGACACTCGTGAGACATCCCGATGATATTCCGATAATAATGGATAGAAATAATTCAACGAGACATTTAAAAATTTCAGAATGCGTTCCAGCGATAAAAAGATACGTAGATGCGGTAGACGCGGATGCTATTTACATCTAACATTGGTATCTCGATTTTTATACCGGTGTATAATTGCTCGTATGTCCGACTGTGTATAATATCATCGTAAAAAGCAAATTTCCGACGTTTCTCTACGCTTGCTGTGTCCTTACAAAATAAGGCATTGTTTTTTTGCAGAAAAATTTCCATTATACCGCTGCAATCGCAAAAGATCTTGGCATTCAAAATTTTACAAGGCTACGGACCTTAAAGTGATAAAATCTATTTAATTTTATAATCGGTACGATAACTCTTTCATAGGAAGTCCGCGAAATGAAAAATGGCTTATGTATATTAATCGTAAAAATATTCGAAAAAGTTTGACGGATGAATCGCCACTCTTCAACTCGGAAGACGTTTGAAAGGTTAGCCCGTAATGACGAAGCAGCTTCACGCCTACCTTTTACTAGACAGACATTGATTGATATAACTGGCATTTCTAACATATTTTAATTTGTGTTTTCACACGACGAACATAAATTTTCCCTAGGTACCTCGCACGTAACTCGTCTAGGGTAGACACTGATACCGTAATTATAACGAAAATATTGTGCGCGATAAACGTATCTTTCCGTTCCTAATGAATAAAAATGTAAGAGATAAAGCAGCGCTCGATGTAGTTACTTTTTAACGAAGTGCATAATAACCGCGCAGATTTCCTGCTCATCCTTTGCGCTTTTTAACGCGTTTAACTAAACACACCTATCTATAAAACGTATTCCACTTATTATGTACGTTTTTAGTACTCCGAGGTGATTTAATAATTGAATTTTTATATACCTTTTACGTTCGTCTTAATAAGGCGGAATTACCGATGTGTAAAATTTGTAATTTACAGTCGAATCGGGGTATTATCTCATCGATTGGAGAACAACTTTTTCCATGCAAAGATACTACGTTATTATTACCAGTATTCTACCTGTTTTTATCATACCGCTCGCGATATATCGCAATAATAGAAAGATTACGAGGGCAGAAATGAATTGGAGATATTTCCGGAATTTCGCGTGAAACGTGTTTCCCGAAAGCGGATAACGATGCGCGGATAACTAACGAGACGGGCCACGTTTATCAGTTGTACAGTACGCGGTCTCATTCCAATTAGCGTTACAGGCTGAGCTAATTGCTCGATATAAATCGCCGCGACTTAAAAAGTTTGAATAATTAGGCGGGGCTGCAGATGCACGGGCTCCGCTTTATACATATATGCGCGTTTGAATATTTAGCGTAGTTCTAATGACGCGCGCGCCTCTCCTTATTATCGCCGGCGGTTAATAAGAACGAGGGATGACTACCGTCGCTTTTTATACGCGCTCGAAAACGATTCGCTACAACGCGCTCGCGGCTATTAAGACCCATTAGCGTTCGCGAATTGCATGATCGTTTGCGTCACCGGCGTATAAATATCTGAAAATAAGAAAGGATCAATTGCGAGTAGGTTTTTTAAAAAATACAGAAGCACAGCATTGATAATATCGCTGTCGATTGAAGTAGTTTAATATTCAATGCGCAGTCCACTCTTTAAATGCATCTTTTCTTTCTACAAAGTCGTTTTCTTATTAATTTATTAGTATACTCAATTTATTAGTACACTCAAAAACTGCTCGATACTTTTCAAAGATGTAGTTGAGTGACAGGACATCACATAATATTTAAAATTGCGTCTCATGCGAGCCATTTTTTTTCGAACTTCTTTATCTTTATCATTTTTAATTATTTTGACATTAAAGTTGGTCTACATTTAGACCGAAATGTTTAATATTCAATTTTATTTATGACTAACTCTCTCTTTTCATCCTTTTGATATAACATTTGCTCGTGATCATGAGCCTCTGGCGGGTCAAAAGCAAGGAAACAGTGATAAGACGACAATCAGGATGATGGCTTGAGGGGGCGAAGGAGATTCTCACTCACTGACTGACTGACTGACTGACTGAAGGAAAAGAAGAACGAGGAAGAGAAGTCCGTTCGACTCGCGCGTATCTTAAGATCTATCTGAATAATAACGTGTACGACAACATGTCAAATTATACAGAACCGCGACGCACGCAGACCCCTGAAACTCACACATTCGTGAGCGACCGCGTGCGTGCGTGCGTGCTCGCGTGCGTGCGTGTTGCGCGTTCGCTCCCATGTCGGCATCGGCGGACAGGAGGGAGCTCCGGGGGTGGTACGAGGGCGACATGTGTTTCGCGGTGGCGGTGACTCTCTACAGCAGTTTTATAATTGCCCGACTCGTTGGATATCGTGTCCGCTCGTTGGACGAGATTCGCGAAACACCATTGCGTTTTCACCAACGGGAATCGAGTCGATCTTAACCCCGCAATCCGCCCTTCCTCCTCAATTATTGCCTTCCTGCGCCAGGGCCGCTGCTTGTTTTCAAAAAAAGTACTCTGCGCGGCTCAATTCTTCCACTATAAGATATTTTACAATTATATATATATAGAAGAGACAAGGAAACTAATTTAAATAAAATATAAATATCGTATCCCATAACAGAGAGACAGAGAGAGAGAAAGCTACCGGCGCTCTTTGCATTTATCCGAAACTCGATTCTGCAATCTAGAAAAATACACAGAATTCTAAAGATATTCCGTGAAAATAAGCTTTGCATAAAATCGAGAACTGTGCACTATTTGATGAAAAGCAGAGATCCTCCGAGTAAGCTATCAACGCTTCTTATACGGTGGTTCTTGCAAGTCGCAAAAAGCAGTAATCGTTTCTTACTGGAAGGACGGCAGTTCTTGCCTCGCGACTTAGCCGACCCTGCGCACTTTCCACCATCTCGTCACGGAGCTACCGGTGACAATTAAATCACAGCTCTCGCTTGATCATGACGGATCGCCGGCGTAGCCTCGCGCACGTCACTGCACGCTTCCGACCGCTATTTTGCCTTGGAAATCTCGAGTTTTCCTCGCCAACGTCTCGGCGGATCGCGCGGATATCGCGATCCTTGTTTCGACGGTCTACACGCGGAGAGCTGAGCCCTTAAGCCCTATTCAAACGATACGGTATTCACGCGGCGATTGTATAAGTTGTAACAGCAGTCGAGATTAGCGGCAACAATATGCGCGAAATGTCGCGTGGCAAGTGGGCGTCGGCGTTACGGGGGATTTTTGGGAAATGATATCGGAGCGAAATGCTGGAAATCGTATTGTTTGGATAAGCCTTTACCGCGCCGCGACATTATACCATATCGCCGGCCATCGCCAGTACACGATCGTCGGCCGCGAACCAACGGCATGATTGCTGCCTGTCAACAATCGTCGACGTATATACCGGCGATAATTCGTCTCCACAATCGCCGGTCCGCCGCAACGCGGTAATGACAACGATGATGGATCTGCGGCGCGACGCTGAACTTTGTTTGCTCGGGGGGGCCACGCGACGTATATGCAAATCGTGCTTGCGCGTTTGTGCTATATAAATAAGGTCTTAATTAATACTAACGAGGCTGACGCGCAGATACGTGTGTAACTATCGTCTTTTCTGTTTCACGCCTCGTGCCTGCCTGCCATACATCTCGGATGGACGGATATGTGCATACTCATCGTGGATCACCGTAGTATGTAAGTACGATGTTTTATTAATATTGTTGCGATCATTTATCATATACGAGGAAGTCACGTGCATGGTAGTCAGTCCAAAGGACAACCGAATTAGAAAAGATTAACGGCAGTTTCACCAGCGTTTGATGGATAATGATTTATCGTTGGAAATCAGACGGTTCAATTAAAAATTTCATGTTATGTATGCTATAGCAGAGAGCCGAACTCTGCGTACCTGCGATTTGCGTAAAAAAATTGCGAGGTCGACATTATTCCGAGAAAACGTTCATTCATCCTTTTATCAACTGTCGCGCAAGGCATCTCGTGGCCGTGGCGAGAGATCTGGACGAGCACTCGTTCTCTCAATTATTGGTTATCGTCTATCGAAATTACTTTATCGATCTAAAACGCTGCTTTATTAGCCTCGCCAGCCTGGCCAGCACGGCTTTCGATTACTCGGCAATGTCGGCTTGTCTGATGTTGGTGCTGCTCTCATTATATGGAATATGAGCCCGCGTGCTAGAGCTCTTCTCTCTCAATGGCCCTTCGATGCCGCCTATCTTTTCACCTTTCTACCAGCCATCCGTATCGGTGCGTGATCAATCTGGAATCTCTCTGCGCGAACTTCTACTTGAAGGAATAACATTCCCTCGTCGAGGATACCTTTCGGTATCGATATATTGGTATCTCAAGTAAAGAATAACCCTTCGAGAGACATGGATAAATTTTTATAATCATTTTTAAAAAATCTTATCGCGCTATCATTTTTCTTTTCGTTTTTCGATTTTTAGTATATTTAGCACCCAAAAAAAATATTTTACGTTCAAAGTAAATTTTCCTATAATTTCATATTCTTACTGTTTTACAGCAAACATATTCCTCTTTCAGTAAAGTAAAAAATACTTTTTTTTATCTTAAATACTCTTGTTTATAGTATTTTTTTTTATTTCAGAGGAATCCTCTAAGATTTAAAGGATTTATTTAAAAATTATTTTTTTTTGGGTGAGAAAATCACGCACGTTTACAATATACAATTAATATCTCTTGTCTAGAACGCAAAGTTCTATCGCGGTTGACTATGAACGATATGACCGTGGTTTGAATCACGGCGGAAGAAAGGCAGGAGGGGAAGGTAATCAGGTATATGGAGAACTTGCACGGGGTCCACGGGCACCCATAGACCGTGGACTCTGCGGCCTGCGGTACTGGCCGTCGGGGCTTGGGGTTAATACGGTGGCCGGTGATGCACGACCGACGCAACGCTGCGGGCAAAGCGGTTGACCGCACGCCAGCTGCCCAATGCCGGTCCAACCTGCCCGCAAAAATCTGTAGCTGACCCTTGTGCCCGCGCGTGGAGAGTTGTTGCGCGCTGCCTCCTCCTCCTCCCCGGGCCGGCACCCTCGTGTCGTACTGCGTCCTCTCGCACTCGGGATATTACTCTTGTACGCGGCTGTATCGGCTCGCTCGGTCCATCACTTAATGCCATACAGGATGTTTCCAAATTGCTGCCGCGAAATGTCCAAGGACACTGTGCTCCAAACTAAATGGAAAGTTCTGGTAAACGTAGGCGCTCGTCTGAGGGCTACCATTTTAATTGAATTGGCTTCCATTAAAAGATATCGGAGAAAATATATGTATATTTCATAAGCTTTTAATGGTTTTTGTACTAAAAATACATTTGGATAAAATATGATGGTATATTACAAATTAATAAATCTCTCTAATCTCTCTATTCATGAGAGAAATGCTCTCTGACCTCTGATTATAATAGCTCCTTTTTAATATCTATTTTACGAAATTATTTTGCCAAAAGTTGAACAACTGTAATTTTATAATACCATCAGAAAGCTCAATTGGAAATTTTAAAATCATAAAATATTTCATAATTCACATTTCGCGAGAAGCTGCCCCTTTTTATATAAACCCCCGAAATATCCGTAAAATTTTACTTGGTCACCGTGAAAGAGGAAGATATCGTTAAATTACATAAAATTTTATTAAATCCCATGCCCCTTCGCGTACACGAAAAGCACGGTACTCGGTAATGGGGATGGCTGCAACAACGGACAATATTGGAATTTCACGCACGCCTGCACGGCAGCAGAGGTAATTGCGTTAAACGACGCGGACGCGTATGCGACTTCTGGTGCCTATTTCTGTGTCAACTCGTACACCCCGCGCCGCGTAAATAATGGGATTCTCATCGCGCCTCTCGCTTGGTAACAACAACAAAGGCAAACGGCGCGGCCGATCCCTTCTATTATGCGTCATCATTGTCAACCATACGTCGCCATCGATGCGTCGTCGTTATCACTGTCGTCATCTCGATTGCCGACAGAAAACCGAACGCCCGCCGACTAACAACGCACTCGCGTGACTCACGCGCGCCATATTAATGCGACGAATTCTGGAGTTCCGGCAGGAACTTGGCTTTCCAGGGGGATTTGACTTTCGACTCTCCTCCCGTGCTTCCCCGTGTCCCTTATTACAAATCGGTTCCTTTGCATTCACGCGTCGATCGCGTTAGCGACTCTGCCCTCCCAAGTTGTATTTCCAAAAAGCGACAAGCGCACTGTACGTGAATGCTAATGAGACTTTCATCTTTCGTTAGTTAACGAGGGATATCAGGGTGTCACAGAAATACGCGATTTTATTGCAATTTTTCACGACTATCATCGCGATCTGAATTTAATCTTTTAACTTGTAATCATTTGGCAATGACATGTATTTTCATATATAAATTCGTAAAAAACTTGCAGATGCTCGTCGAAATCAATCATTATATATCTTGAATTTTGAACTGTTTTTTATAGATACGAAATTTGTTCTATCTTTTCGTTTTTAATATTGACGTCTACATCACGATTGATCTCCATATTCGCGAATCTCCCGTCGCGCGAATCGTCTCTGCGCATTTATGTTCCGAAAATAATGTTTCACTTCCGAGAAGACGCGGATTACGTGGGCGTTAATATGCAATCTGGAAGATACTCATGTCTAAAGACGTTTCGCGTGGGAAAGATTCTCATTCAAGCGCGGTGCGCTTCCTATTTAGCTCGATCGAACCCGAGGGCCCGGACGCATCGCAGTAATTTAATTGACGCGCGCTGAAATTGCCGCAAAAAAAGTTCATCTCTTTCCTTAATGCTCCCTTTCCTTTCCCAGCCAGATACCAGGACGAACATCCACGCTTCCCACACTTTACGCGAACGCATACTGATTCGCCCCGTAATTAGCAACGTATCTGCAAGAACGAACTTCGGCACTTTGTACACAATTCGCTGTACCGATCTTTTACTCCTCGGATAATTATTGAAAATAAAATAGCGAAGAGAACGCTTTGAGAGAGGATTCAACGTTGCGGCCTACTAAATTTCCGCGGCTAAATCTCGTAAACTGTTCGGCAAGGAACTACTCCGAAGCTCAGCGCCGCGAACAATCCAAACAGTCGTCGAAGGAACTGATCCTGTAACTTGCACAAAGGCGTAACGGAGGGAAAGTTTGCCGGTCGTTACGTCTCAAAAGGGACTGGCACGAGCGAGTCGCGCAATCGGATTAGTATCGCCACACGACCAAGTATCGTCTCGTTTCGTCTCGTCTCGCCATACTTTTCGGACTGCTCCACATTTGCCACATCCATCTCTCGTCAGGTAAACTCGGTCTCTACGGTTATAGAAATGAATGCCATTTAAAATAATTATCAAGGGCTATTCTATTGTTGGTTTTTCGATGATATCCTATTGTAGTCGTGAAATGGCGCCACTATTATCTCTTCACGAATGGACCCCGGATATATTTAATGTTCCGTGAGCCACTTCGCCTACCGTTAATTTTACGCATTATTTGTCGCATTATTTGGTTGGCCGATCGACCGGAAAGCTCCTTCTTTTCGAACGTACTGGTTTACTAATTTGCTTTCGGTAACGACGAAATCTCGGCTCGTCATGAGGAAACGCCCGGCGTCTTCCTCTGGCGTCTTCCGTGACCGAAATCCAATTTGCATGCAACGCGGGTAGAATGGACAAGGTAATTGGTACACAGTGAGGGATTACAGATCCACGCCAAGACAATGGATATGTACATCTAACTCGACATTGATATTGATATAGTGCGCGCAAGAATTCCAATCAACATGTACATTGATGAATATCAGATTATATGCTGTCGAAAGACTAAGAGTTCTGATAAATAAATATTAAGATCATAGATTACAGACAATTTTTAATTACATTCTAATTCCTATTTTAAGAAACATATATTTTAATTACGAATAACTGTGATCTTTATAAATATTTTCTATGAAAATGGAAGATTGTTAATACATATAAAATTTAAACATAAATATGAGCGAATCCCCTTCAAAAGATGACTAGCGAAGTTTTCTCCTCCAGAAACAAAAATAAACTTAGACATTGAATGAACTTGGCGTACAGAAGAAATTCTCCGGAGACTCGCGTCGTGACAGTAACTTTCTAAAGATTGATTGGGTCGAAGCGGATCATTTGGAGCATTCCTAAGTGGAGGCGTCCCCCGCGATTATGGTACGGGAAGAAGAAGAGGTAGAAGGAAGAGAAGAAAAGGAAGAAGAAGAAATGAAGAGGAAGGGCGCTCACATAAATACGTACGCAACGCAAACAAAAACCCACAAAGGACCGCGCTCGTGGCAGATACGATCTTGCGGCATGCAGATACGAGCATACTAATCTCTCCGAGAGGTCTCTCCGAAGAGAAAACGGCGTTCTTTTGTTGTGTGTATCCATCTATGAAATATATTGGTGTCTACCCACACACACATACACATCCGGGACGCGGAGGAATGATTCAATATGATTACGGCCACGAGAATTTACAAGGATTTCTCGCGGTACTGGAGGATCGTCTAGAAATCCAGCAAACAATGCCGCGAAGCAAAAAGGATGTAGAAAAGATATGCAAAAATGGGGAAAACAAAGTTTATCATTCCTGATTGATCACGTTGGGCCAGCAGTGTAAGAAAGCTCGCCATAAATAACACATCGTGAAATCGTTTGACCATACAATTTCATCAGACAATTCCATCATTGTGCGCAATTGAGAGACGCCCTACGGCAAATTTCAATGTCCGCGGTCTGATACAGGGCGCAAACGGGACCCTTCTCCGTCCAGAGTCGCACGGCGGCAGGCGGCAGTTTCAATTTCGAGACGCCAATCCAATCATGTAAATCAAGGATGGCATTATTAGCGGCGGCAATCGAACTCGGCTAGGCCAATAGTAGCGGTAGAGAAGCGGTAGACGGAGGCTACCGAGTCTGAGTTGAAGGTGGAAGGGCTCTCCGGCAGGCAGGCTCTCCGGATCCCGAACGAAGGGAGCAGCGACGTCTAACTAATCCCGGGTTTACCTAATCGCCTACTCCCTTCGTCCCAAACGCGGTTCGGCAATTCCGCTCGTTCGCAAAGCGGCTTACCCTTTCACCCCTTCCGCCGCTCTCTTGCCCCAGCAACCGAGAGCTTCTGTATCTATCGGCGAGCCTCGCAGGTCGCTCGCGATCGATCCGTAATCGATTTTCTCAATTCGTCGATCGCTATATGACGTGGTGAGAGCTCCCGAGTGGCCGACTAGCTAGGCAATCAGTGGAAATTTATTTTATTTAAAATTGTCTAAGTTATTTTATAGCTTGTAATTTTTTCGAGATTTAAAATAGAATTTAATCCGAGAAGATAACGATAAAATATTTACGCGCACTTGCGCATACTTTCAATCTAAACTTTTAGGATGAGTCTTTTTATAGCCCTTTGTAACAATTTTTAAAATCCGTGTACCTTCTACCGAAGAATTTTACTGAAGATAAGTGTGAGGGTAAGCGCCTATGCAAAATATAATCGACACACGACCGATAATTCCTGATGGTGGGCTGGGGGAGGGGAACAGGATGGGATACGATCGAACGAAAGCGTAAGCCGCGTAATCCCCCGTGAAATACCGTGTTGGATCGAGACGACCGAGAACTTTGCCGTACGCCCGAGGACATCGGGGGGACATCGATTATTCGCGGGAAACCGCCCCCGTTAATCGTTTAAACTCCGCTGCAGGTGGATGTGTGCATGCATCGCCCGTACCCGCGGCGGACACCCCTGAATCTCGTGATTCACGAAACCACGAGGGGATCCTGGATCCGTTCGTTGAATATCGAGATTCAGTAAGAGTTCGATGCTAAAGCGGTATATGCATTTTGTCGACAAGCCTGACGCGTCGAGGCTTAGGAAATCGTTTCTGTCGCGAGCGAAAATTTCGGAATAATATTACGAGCGCTGGTAATCGGCGATGCTTTGGTATGCAAGAAGATATTCTTCTTAGCTGCGAATTCTTTGTAGCACGATAACGGTTCCGTGGCAGTGCTGATTCATAGAGTTGGGACATCCCGGAGCCGTGGAAACGGGTCATCTTTTGTTCAGGACACGGTGTTTCCTCCCCAGCCTCCGGCAGAATAAATTCACGGCGTCCGGTCTCTCACGGTTACACGTGTAAGACGCGATCGTGACGCGGACGCTCGCTCGCTAGGCGAATGGCTAGCGAAATTGTTGACTACCGATGCTCATCGGACCGAATCAACGTTCACGAGGTAATGGACGTGGCTGATGGCAATGTCTTGTCGCGTCGCGGCTCGTCGACGCCACCTGCGACAGCGGGAAAACTCGCAGGGGCACAGATTTACGTGGTAATACTAGTCATCGACGTCTTTAAATACCCGTTTAATTTTCTAAAGCGGAATACGTATACAAGGTGTACCGCTCGCTTTCCCCCGGTTGAAGTTGCGTGCTCTTTTTCTTCCTCTTCGGAACATGAACGATTGATCGTCGCTGTTAAAAATTTCATTAAGCAGACACACTACGCTGCGGCTTCATTAAGAATGAGTTTGGTATCAGACGAATAATACGATTCATTTTCGTGTTTATTGCGCTTTAATTGCGCTTGCACATTATCGCAGGTGTATAGTGTAACACGGGGCCGCGTTTGCAGAAAAATTAATATTCAAAGGGGATATCGCAAAGTGGTAATCTACGAGAGAATTAAAGGCTCGGTAGCCGGGATAGAGATCTTCGTGCAGTCACAGCTCGTTTGAGCGAGTGCCTCAAGTGATTTCAGTTACACCTCGTTTGCGCGATCCACCGGCGGCTCTTATTATTTCCTCTCGAACGAGGAAGCGGTTTTTTCAATTGTACCGCCATAGTGATAGATCGCAATTGCGGGGCTGATGGCGATGGATAACATTGTACGATCGTCAATCCACGGCACTGTACGGGATCTGTGATAATAAGTTGCGCGAGGAGTCTACATAATTATGAATGTTTCACAACTGAACATGCGATATTTAAGGTACAACATCCCCTCAATCAGGCACGATTCAACGCGTAGCGCAATCGTGATATAATACATACAATTCGAATCATAAGTTATACCGGAAATTACCAAACTGGAAGTGGTCCATGCTAATTTAGGAATGTCGCTTATTTAGCAGCTTTCTTTCCTGCTTCTTTATTCGCGCCGTTATTCTCTCGCGACAATAATATGCGAGAGCTTCGAAAATATACGCGTAAATTTACTTTCTAATAGATCTTCCACTCGGACGCCTTTGGCTCCTGGGGTCGTGTTTATCCGGCGTAGAGGTGGAATTACGAGCGAAAAGAACGGGAGATAGGGAATAAATCACGAACCACGGCTCTTCCACGTTATGCTAATGACACCTCCTGCATCCTGTGTATCCTTCGCGCAAGACGCGAAAGTTCAGGCCGGCACGCCACGCGGCATCGTTCTTCTTTTTACGGGACTCTGAGTTAACACACCTCCTTGACGCGATTGCAGGAAATAAAACACTCTGCCTCGACATTTCTCTACGTTCAACGCGGCGCAAATCTTTATCGCGGCGTCTGCTGAGTCGGAAGTAACCGGAAGTAACGGGAGATTACTTAGCAGCTTGAATATCGATTCACACGGAACATAGTCTCTTGCGGCGAGTTAAGAATATTCCGGTAAAGATATTGCAGAATAGGAAAAGAACGTATCTTTCAGTTTAACTACTCGCTCAGTGCCGTGTCATCGACTCGTTTCCTCATCTTCCCGCTATCTGTTCAACATTGTTCGTCAAAGTCTTTATGCACGATCGTCATCGCGGGCGTATATTCATCGCGTACGAGGGTTTCCGCTCGTCACACCGCGAAGCGTCGCACGATCACGAATTCATGACTAATGCTGGCAATCGGGCAGGCCGGCCGATGTGCACGTCGGGCACGAGTAAAAGCAACAGGACTGATCAACAGGCGAAGACACGCGCCATCGAGCACGCGCCGATAGATCTGACATCTCGACGCCCGACGCCCGACGCCATACACGTGACCGGAGGCTCGTTACCCGGCCGTTCCTCGCTCCTTCCACCTCCGGTTACCCTACCTCTTCTCCTCATCACCCTGTGGTCTCTTCCCGTCGGAAGACACGCGCCCGACGTCTCCCCCGATTTCCCAGAATCGACCTTCGGGAGATCGAATCGCGCCACACCGAATCCGGACAACCCACCGCGAACGTTCACGAGAGAGTTTCGTGAATCGGTCGACGCGGACCGGCTTCCTCTCTCCCTCTTCCCTCCTGCAAATTCACTAAATCGAGATGGATGGCGGAGTTAAGAAGCGCGGGCTGAGATGGTGAAATCTGTTAATGCTCGTAACCCCCCGGTGTCCACGCGATTATCTGCGGTACAACGATCGATGGTCGATGAGCCGGGGTGTCTAGCTCTCCATATGGACTTAGTTGCTACATCGACATTCGCATTTCGCTTCCAGCGTTAAGAAATACTGAATATCAAAACAATGATATAAATTTAATAAATTCAATTGCAACGCGTTATCATCGTGTGATCGAGCCAATTAACGTGAGCTCGGCTTCAAAGGCCCGCAGCCTTATTAATACTCGCCACGAATACCGGTGAGGAATGAGTGTCAGATCCCAGGTGAGATCCTGCACATCTCGAAATCCTATCTTAATAACAAAGTCGCGCAGTCGCTCCCAGCGGGCGATCCCGCGGCTCGGCTCGGCTCGGCGCGGCGCAGCGGAAAGGGAAAAATTTGGGCCAAGGAAGCGCTGCTTAAAGAGGACTCCGTCGCATACCAGCGTGGCAGCGAGAGAAGATCCCACGGGAAAAGAGAGAACGCGGGGCGGCCGGAGGGGGAGAGGTGACGGGAGGAAAGGACCCGGCCGCGACGCCGCCGCGCCACGACGGCTACTAAATATTGTGTTCGCGCAGAGAATACAGCTCTCGGGACACGTGTAAACGGGGGACCGCGGGATTCCGTATGAGCAGATCGGCCCGCCGATTATACGCTAATTCAACGCAAATTCCTTCCCGGAGATATCTGTATCGCTCGCATACATCAGCGGAGCTCGCGGTAGCTTCTGCCGTTGCTGCCGCTGCCGTTGCTGTTCCCGCTCTTGCTCTCGCTGCCGTTGTTGCCGTTGCTGCCGTTGCTCCTGCTGCTGCTGTTGCTGCTGCTGCTTCTCTCCCTGCTTCTCCTCGGCCCCCGCAGCCCCCTACGCCAGCTTAATCAGTATCCACGGAAGACAACTATATAGCCGTGGCGTATACATAGTTTCGCGCACATGTGGCGCGCACACGTCGTCACAGAGACATCGGGTCCCACGGAAGGAGGACCGATGAAAGTTGGGAAGGAACTCCCGTTGTTGGCTCTGAAGAGAGCATCTTGAATAATCAGGCTGATTCTTGGGGCTTTTTGTTGAGTTTATTTTTGGACGCGCGACGTGCATGATGAAACACATCATTAAAAGTGTTGATTGAATAAAAAGTTATATATCTTTAGAATCTTAGAAACTTTTAAGAAGACTGCTCTGTTTGCATTATATCGAGCTGCGAACACTGTCAAGCATTACGCATCGCGCGGCTGCTCCGACTGCTGTAACCGTCATGGTTGATGGTCATCTCGCATCTCGTCTGTAATCATGTTAGCGCTACGACGCGGTTACAGCGGCGCATTAATTAAAACTTTAATTAGTACGAAAATTAAATACATATGTATGTCAACTAAGAATTGATACCAAAAATGATAGCGCGAGAAAGGAAATGAAAATTCTAGATGCGCCGTAGTGCGCCGTAATGCGGACCACTTTTCCACCGAACCATTTGACATGTCGCGTTCTTCGAAGAGAATTGTCGCGTAGAATTCACGGCGTGGAAAGCACCAGTCGATCTCGACGCTTGGCCGCGTGCTTTCTCACGCGCGCGCGGTTTACACCCGGATCGTTCTGAAGAAAGTTACGCCGCACCGCGCCGCGCCGCGCCGCGTCGCGCCGGCAGGAAAAGAAGCAGGCTACCGTATATCCGCGGTATGCACCTATCCTCCGACCGAAGGTCCGGGGCAGAGGGCCGAAGATATATCACGTTGTCGGCCGACATACCATTCTTTTGCGGCGTGGCGCGCGGCCGACACCGCGCGGCAGCAGCATTCACAAATTAAGGAGAGCCAAAGTCCACGGCGGCGCGGCGTAGGTATGGCGCTATCGCGCTTCATAAAACTTCGTTAGCACGAAGCCGGGGGAAGTAGACGTCCGAGCCCGGCCACGGGTATATACCCACATAAGCGCTGATGGTCCCGCGAGACCACCGTAAAAATTCATTTTGCACCTCGGCCGTGTAATTCAGCCGGATTCTTGCATCTTCACCAGCCGGACCAGCGGAGCGTATTAGATGGACCATGTCCGCGCACTTCGCAGTTAATGACTTCGCTCGGCCTGTCGTCGCGCTATGTGCGGTACGTTTAATAATTGTACAGCGACAGCGCGCCCTTAATTATTCGTATTATCCGTATGCGTAAATTCCATCCTCTTTCCTGCGCTCTGCTCTTCGAAATCCGTAATATATAAAGAGTGCTGTTACTCTACTCTCAAAACTAATAGACTGTGCAAAACAAATTTCACTTTACATGGAGAATTTTTATTTTAGCTTCAATATTTTTCATTCTCAGTATAAACCAATTGTTCTCTCAACGTAACAGTCAAATTTGATTAATCAGTCTACCGTAAATCAGTGTGTCTTCTTTCGTTTATGTGACGATGCATAATGTCGTACGCATCATGTATGTCTCGATACGTACATCGTCAATTTTTGTTGCCACGAAGACTATGCGGCATATAGAATGAAAGAGTCGTACACAAGATGTAACTACGCCCTCGTACAGAGGGCCGCCACGTGTACCCGTCTCATACATACACCCGCTCGCGCGGGCGGGCTCGCGCGTGGTTCCCGTCATTAGGTACGTAGCCTCGTTAGAATGAACTTTTTTTTTCGTCGTCCGCTAATGAGGTGGTCCGCGACTTGCAGTCCACCGCCGTGCGGACGGCAGTGGCAGCCGGGCCTCAGGTCGAGGGGCAGCTTCTGTGACGCTCCCGCGCAAATCCGGAGAGATGGAAACACTATTTTTAATCTACCTGTGGGATGCTCGATGGAATTAAAATGCATGTCTCGCTACGAAAGCTTGGTTATTTTGCCGCCCCTACGTGAAAAACGTGTATCCCTTTTAGAGCACGCCTCCCCGGATCGGGGCTCATGAGAATGTCGCATTAATAGTTGATGTCGCGCGGCGGTTCCGTGATTAATTTTGGACGTTAATTTTGGCCGTCGGTCACTAGAGTTCATACAGTCACGCTCGGATACGTATATTCGACAATCCAATGTACAGTGTGGGTAATAGAACGTCGCTAGAATGATCGAAGCGAGATTCTTGGCAGCATTATTAATCGCGATGAATTATATATTTTCAAGAAAACAGTTTCAAATATATGATGTGTACGCAATTAATTATTACTCGTTGAAATTATTACTCGTTGAAAATTTCTGTTCATTCATATCTCCGATCTGTCCACACAATTACAAAGTAATACGATCCAAATGTCTTGCACGTTTATTATTCTTGCTCTGAATCTCTCGCTAGCGATCATTCTCACTATTTTATTCAATTATTCTGGTAATAAGTATATTTCAGAAAATATTTATTACGATAAAAATTTCTCTCTCTCTTTCTTTTCGACTCATCGAAGCGTCTAAGTGGAAGTAACTCAAGCTCGATCTATTTGCTCTTTCCGGGTTTCCTCGAGTCGCACTAACTCCTCTGCACTTCGGCTGTAATCGACTGCCAGTCGAGATCTTCCTGTCTCGAGTGCGCTCCGGCGCGGGCGACGGTTTCCCATTCATCCAGCTCGTCCCGGTTGACACCCGGCCGTTGCCGTAGCTTAATTCGCGAATATTTCACCGGCGCGTCACCCCGAAAATACACTACAGCTGCTCGCGTCGTGTCTACAATCGGGGCCACCTTCGGCGCACCCCGCCGAAAAGTTCACAGTCGTGCTATAAATCTCGCCGCTGATACATTTTTACTTATCACTTTCCTATCGCGCATCTTCCTCGTCTCGCATTACTCGCGCGATAATTCCGCACTGCTGTATGATTTAAGCGACCGACGAACGAATTATTACCTCGCCTTTCTTCGTGCGTGTTGCAGACGGCTTTACACTGGGGCGCAAAACACGGCGACGAGAACATCGTTAAATTAATAGCGGGCACCTACAGAGAGTACATTAAAAGTGTCAATGAAACTACGGTGAGTATTTTTTTTTCTGAAATTGCTGGATAAAATATTTGCCAGTGAGTGTGAACATTGTAAAATGTAAGAGCGATAGTTTATACACACTGAGAAAAATGTTTTGTATTATGAATCAAAAATTTTGTTGATATAAACCCAAAAAAATTGTTCAGTTGCTATAAACAAATATGTTATTTGCTTATATCTTGTTAAATCGTTTTGGTTTAGAGAACAAAACAGTTTTATTCTCT
>VBVR01000300.1:13179-28466 GCA_011638315.1 Tetramorium parvispinum | reverse complement strand
TGTTATTTGTTTACAGCAACTAAATAATTTTCTTGGATATATATCAACAAAACTTTTGGTTCATAATGCAAAACATTTTTCTCAGTGCAGTAGTAGTAGAGAATATCGAAGCGATTGTTCGTTTTTACATTATTATTTTTTTATTTTTGAACGATAATATAAAACTGAAAATCAAGTTAATCTTCCATATTTATTTGTTTCCGATCACTGGATGTCTTCATTGGACGATACAGAATGGGGTAAGTGTCTTTTCTCAACTATTTATCAATATCTTTTTAAATAATAATATCGCGACTAGATTAGCAATTTATAATTTATATATCAATTAAAGTCTCCTTTAATCGTTGATGACTCTTACTCTAAATACGTATGAATAACATCGAAAAAGAGCAAGTATCCGCGGCGGCCCTTGTCACGATCGCGTATAATTTGCCAGACGTACGGAGAGCATCGGTTTAGGGGGCGAGTTCCGTTGTAAGAGGTAGAACAAACGGAGAGTCAGTTCAGCGTAGAAGGGAAGGAAGGCAGGAAGGAAAGGGAAAGGAGTGAGACGGGCGAAGCACACAGAAAAGCCCGCAGATAGGATCGGATGTGTGTGGTCCCGCCGCTCTTTGCTCTTTATAAGACTTATATAAGGCGGGAATGCTTCACGACAAAAGACCGCGTGCGACAAGGCGAGTACTTAGAGAAGGGAAGAGGGAAAACAGAGTCCTTGCTCGTTAGCGGTTCGCGACAAACTCCGTCTCGGGCTCCTGCCCTCGCGTTATACTGGACAACAAGGTTGTTTCGATTTTCTGTCAGATATTGGATTTGGCGAGATTGCCAGTACTTTTTTTATTCTAAAGCTAATTAGGTTCTTAATCCTTCTTCTATCACGTAAGACTTTTGAGCAGTGTGTCATTATAATTTTGTGTAACTAAATTTCTATATTGGATTTGATGGAATATAGCGATTTTACGATAAATAAAAATATCCGATATTTTCGAATTGTCATTTCGAACAATCAGAAGGAATTTACTTAGCTTAATTTTTTTTTTCCTTTACCGTTCCGTCATTAGATGGAAATTGAATTCGAAGCGCGTGTATTCCGAAAGCCAGTTCATTTATCTTCTTGTAAGGTCTTCACCGTAGCTCCTCCGCGCACGGTAGACTCATTTGTTTCCGCCGGTGTAATCCGAACTGACCTGTCGACACCGCAGCACACCTTTTCTTCCTCGCCTCTAAATCCCACGTTCTTCTACAGTTCGTTGTCATCCGATGAGAGAACTTCCTATCGAGAGAAAAATAGCAATCGTTATACCAGCGTCTCGATTACTTTCGAGCTGTATAATAAAATTAACTTCCGTAAATAAACTGAAATGTATAAAACAGAAAGAAATGAATAATGGTAAAAATCAAAAGTATGCAAGAGATTTTCCTCAAACACAGAAACATTATGCGCAGACATCGCTATTTTCGTACCTTCCCAATGACAATCCCGGCTGACTCGGCGTTGCCGGGGATTAGCGCCGGATATAATGAATACGGTCGTGCTCGTGTACGTACCGATGTAGAGTAGGTAATCCACACCCGGACGAGGGAGATCTGTCCTCGGCGAATCCTCGCTCTGCTTTTTTCCACGGCGCGGCTTTAGGACCAGACTGCGGATCGCGCGACGCGGCGTAATCTGTCACCGGCATCGCTCCCGCGCCGCGCTTTCCTACGGCTTATCCCGGGCACCGGCTTTCCCCCAATCCCGTGGCAAATGAAAGGACGGTACGGAAAGCGAGTAAAAAAAAAAGAGAACCCCGCGATTACCCGGTAGCTCCGTAAGGCGCGCAGAATAGCCCATGGCACGGCGTCGATCTCATCCACGGTTAATATCCGCCACTCGCGGGCATCGATACCCGCTCGACGGGACTGGCGGAAACCTGAAAAATCAGTAAATTACAAAGAGCACGATAATGAGAAATATTAAAAATTAATAATGGGAAATAAAAGAATTTATTATCCCTCATATACGCGTTCGGATTTGCGTGTTACTCGAAATTTTCATTGATTCTCTTTTTGAATCCCTGCGTTATTTAAAATGTTACTAATTGGAGCGTTATTTTACTCGGGAATTAACATGAAGCTGCTTCGCAAGTTTCGGAATTTCGACGCAGCGAAATGTTTCTCACTGCATGCAACAAGCACCGAGCCGTCTGACTGATGGTGCTTTTAGCATGAAAAATCATAGCGCTAGCTGCCCGCTTTTTTTTTGAACGCCCGGCTTCGTTGGCGAAGAAACTCCGACCCGTTATCGTAAGAATTCGCCGCGTTTCCGTTGTCGCTTACTAGTTCTTTATTTTTTTCTTTAATTCTCGGTCGGCGTTAAGTAAAACGGGCGCGCCGGGGCCTCGACGACGAAGTGAATCGCAGTCACGGGCATAATCTGTCACCGGTACCGCTTCTACCTTGCTTTTCTACGGCTTATCGCGGCATCGGCTCGCATTTAATCCTCGCAAAAAACGGTGGCCACGTCCCCCTGCCCCGGTCTGCACAGGGAACTCTCGTAAGCCGACCGTGTGGCGCCTGCATCCTTGCCCGGCGCACGACGGCCAACGACAATGGTCATCCTATCCTCGGTTAGGGCTTCGTAGATGCGACCGGAATCTGCTTCGTGCAACGGGTGATTCATTCGGTTTATATATATAATCCCTGATTAGAATTGATCGTTCGAATGGATAAGTCAATCGACGGGAAATCATTATAATTAATAATAAGAAAAATTATCTCTGGCGCATTTTTACGAGTTACTAAAACTCGGATCGTCAAAGTTTAAAAAAAAAGCAAATGAATACTTAAACTGTCGGATAAAAGGCCTAATCTCTATAAATCGAGTTTTATTTTATCCGATTAGTCTCGTGTTTCAGTTTTGTATCTTTATCGTAAGCCATCTAAAAATGATGTATTTCTCGGAGTTTTTTTTAGTTGGCTCGCAGTAGATTTGAATCATCGAAATTCTATTTTCGCGAAATATACGAGATATAAAAAAAATGTCTACACAATGGATTGCGGAAAATGATATTGCCTTCCTGCCGATTTTCGAGCGGGCCCACGTCGAAGAACGAGATATCCTCCCCTGTTTCCTTCAGAATAGGCGGGAGAGACGGAGAAGCACCGTTATGATATAGCGGCTCGTAAAGGCGGCCCGATGTAAGAAAATATTAAAATTGAAAATCCTCAACGATGATATACGCGTGCATGATATTGGTGGCCGGCAGCCTGTCCTATTCTTGAAGGCTGCGAGGACGCGAGAGAGAAAAACGAAGAAGTAAAGCAGAAAAAAGGGACATGTTACGCGCGAGTAGGCGCACTCGAGAGGAAAAACAGATGGAGATGAGGAAGACGGAGACGAAGTGGCGGTAGGGGCGCGATATTGTCTCGAAACTCCGTGTGCCAGGACATTGCTACTTTAAAATATCATCGCGATATCATAAAAAGAGGTTTCTCCGCGTGTATCCACCTATGTACAGGGTGTTTCAGAGTTCACGTCATTCGCTTTCTGAACGTAGAATCCACTGCCAATCTAAATGACCAAAATTTTAAAATGACCAAAATGTTGCACTTTTTAAAAATGGTTTAAATTACATTCTGAAGTAAAATTCAAAATTGAAAGTACTTTAAAAATATAAAGTTATTTATTTGCATAAAATAAAATATTCTTCGATGAACCTTCTCTTTGTCACGCTTCTAATTCGAAGGTGATTTTAAAGCATTCATGTAATCAGCGGTTCTTAATCGAATTCTCAGAGTCTACGAATCAAGAAGCCGTTGCTTTTGCAACACCTCGTACATATATCACGAAGGGATGCGCGAGGGGTGCGTACGTAAGCCCGGCAAAGGGTGTGCTGTGCCACTTGTCGCGAGGACACACGTGTCGCATGCTATTGGAGTTGGCAAAAGGGTGACGCGCGAAGTCCACCCCATATACGTGCCGTTTTTCGTTCTATATGTGACCATGTATATACGTCGTGACTTTTTCGCGCGTATACCTAGAAGGCGCGGGGACTTTAAAGTGAAATAAATTAGAAATTTTGAGGGGGTGAGCGGCGCGCGAGCGGGCCAACCCCTTCTCTCCCTCGGCACGGCGTATCGAGGGTGCGCGAACGTGCGAGGGTGCGTCCCGCGTTTCGATAACTACGATCGCGGTTTTGACACATTTGTCACTATCGTTTATTGCGCAGTTCGATATTAAACGCCACGATATACAGTCGGGCGTTGTTCATGAACTCAGTCACGGGGACGATTTTTTAATCGCACTTCCGTGGCGCGGCCAAATGTCGCGCTCGGCCGCGTATCTCGAGGGTGATTTTAATTGAGGGTAAAAGCATTATACGGATTCAAATCGGTCCTTTCGTTACGCATTTTTTCACCGCAGGCTTTACAGCCGACGGCACACAATAGTTGTAATACGATTATGCATGCCGCACAAGTATAATTAAAACGGAGCATACACACTGAAAGAAAAATATAATTACTTTTGGACTCAATCACAATTTTATAATATTTCTAATGATAATTATGATTAACATAATGATACAGTTAAATTCATCTTATTTATTATTAGAACTTATAAAATTATGGTCCAGAAGTAATTATATTTTTTCTCAGTGCATGCTGCATAAATTCAACCTGCGAAAATCTTTTCCCGTAATTTATTCTTTTCTCTTACGACTTAATCTTCGGCGAGACGTCCAAAGTGAATTTTTAGTTTCTTAATATAAAAGTGGAGGATCACGGAGAATTTATTTAAAATAGTACCTTACTTTACATACGTGTCACATGGTGAATATAAAAAAAATGTAGGGTGCAACGGTATTTCCGTACGTTTCAGGCGCACCTGGTTTTTTTTCCACGTCCTCGCGAGCCTCCTTCTTCGAATGTTTCGTATATTTTACACGCATGAAACGCACTTTTAAGGCAGCTCATCCGCGTCTTCACCTCCGCCGGATAATGACTAGCGCACGCACACAATTACACACAATTTGTCGTACTTATCGACGCGAGCATCGTGACCGCGGCTTGCGTACGTGGTACAACGTGCTCTTTCACGAGCGCTAGCCCACGGCAAGAATACACGATGTCCCTGACCGATCGCGATTACTTTTCATCGTGGATACCGTCTGCGCCGTTGCGCCGAGGCAAAGCGTGTTCGCGAGATCGTCCGGACGATGAATAAGCTTTCAATGGAAAACAATCGATGACGCACCATTTGAATTGCGCTCGAGAGTGTTGAAACCTACGCTACACACCCTGGCAAGTTTTTTACTTCGCTCTTTTGTCATTCGTAGGGCTACCGCGCCGCTCGTGTTCGTTCAAAGATCAATTCTTGAATTTCGACTTGTCATTCGAAAGGGACGGAGCTGTATGTTTATAGACGCTTCGTGTATCGGCGGCTTCGCGTTTTGCATGCCTTGATCGAAGGCCGGCTCCTCTTAGCTCTGATCGGCTTTCAGCGACTTTTATCTAAATTAAACCAGTTTTCCCCTCAACTAAAGAGGTACGTGCACCAGCGACGCGGGCATTAACTGTTATACGATCGCGTAGCACGAGATTTAAATTTAATTTGGACCTAAAGGAGGAGCTAGAGATATACTTTATTTAATTGTAATTATAGAAAGGACGAAGGCGATTATCTCTCGCGCTGTGGAATCTGCCGGTATCCAAAGATGTGCAGCGCAAATTACTTCGACGATCATAATCTTTCGCGACGATGAATTATCAATAGACCTTATCGGATTCGCTTGTAGTTATCGCAACGCTACTACGCATTAAAGTGGATCATCGGCCGCGATCGAATGCACGTATTGTATTACCTTTGTAAAAGCGAATGGGAGCCATCGGAGCGGCAGCTGTTGCCTGACACGCGAGCTGGAAAAGCAGCTTTTTTCACCTGCCTGTCCGAGCCGAACGATACTAATTGTGAGATAACGCCTTCTTAATATTTCTGCCCTCGCAACAAATAGTTCGTACAGGCCCGAAGGCCTTGACGTGTCGTTTGCCAGGATGAAAATGTAAGGTCCCCACTTAACATTCGTAGATTAGTCTGATATTATCTCTTAATGAAACGGACATCGCTTAATAAAGATACCTCCGTACGAAATAATACCGTGTACCATGAAAGAGGAATACGTCCGCGGATTGATATTTTGTCCGTGCCGTTAACTTTTATGTCGCGCGTTACATATCGAGGGTCTCATATCACTTAATGGCCTGCTTTAATTAAACTCACGTTAAGGGATATCGTCTGCTCATTTATATGTACGATCGATTTATATGTAATATATCTAAAGTCACGCACACGTTCCGCTACTCACTCAGGTTGAGCAGCGGACTTTTGTCGAGAAGTAATTTCGACTTTATCGGATTATCGAACCTCGCTTCTTAACGTTAAACATCGCGCTAATTATAGCTCCGATTAAAGTGCGCGTCTTGAAATTCATTCGAGATTAATTGACGGGCAATCTGTTACTCGTCCGCTTACGGCACCATGCTCGAACAAGAATATGAAGATTCGCATAAGAGCCAGATGAAAATGCATGCGTGCAAGTGATAAAGGCGATGCACGCGAGGATAGTTTTCGCGGCATCGGCGTTTCCCGCACGCACGCACGCACGCACGCACGCACGCACGCACGCACATACGTGATTGTTTCAGATCACGCCGTTGTCGCGGAAATGCGAATTCGCACGCTCGAGGTGATATTCATAATACGGTGCCATTAATTACTCATTGTCTCCGCGACGGCACCGCTATCATCCCCCTTTTCTTTCCGCGTCTCGCTTCCCATCGTCGCTGTCTCACTCGTAAATGCACGTCACGCATTCGAGCAAATCATAATAAGATATACAAGGCGTCGGAGAGAGGTGTGATACGGGTCCCTCCCTGCTATTTTTCCTCCTTACCTTATTACGATTTCCTTCCCGCGGGAGAAGGAACGAGAGTAGAGAGATTGGCGTATCCTTTTCGTAAAACGGCGCCGGAAACGACGAACAGCGCGGAGGGATATGTGTATACAATTAGAAATACATTATTCATTAATACATAAACTGTAGAGACCGAAACGCGTTTATAAGTATATTAATGACGCGCGCGAGCGCGCACCTTGCGTCAACGCGAAAGCACGTGAACATTGTGTTCGCGTGATATTACATGCTCGCCGAACGAGAATATTGTCCGTCTTTTAATTTGCCCAATTATCGATATGCTCTCCTTATTCCTGGACGTAATTAATATATAAGTGCGTTTAACGCCGCTGTGCTCAGCGGCGGAAAGATCGGGAGATATACCCATTTATTCTCTAAACGATCGAAAACGTCACACCTTGTTCGAAAAACATGTACAAGCTATTGTCGTCGCATTTTGCAGGGTTACACGTCGCTGCATATCGCCATGCAATTCGGCCACGAGAACATATTCAATCTATTAGTTCAAGTATACGGTGAGTACCCCGTCCTCTCGGAGGGTGTAACAACCAAAAATGCCAAAAATCCTGTTACGATCGTATCTCGACGGATCTTGAAAATATAATTTCAGGCGCGAATCAGGAGATACGCGACTACAGCGGTAGGAAGGCCAGGCAGTACCTGGCCTCGCAAGAGGCGGCAGTCAGTCAAGACACGTTCCACAGTAAGTACATTTCTCTCTATGAACGAAGACGCCACTTAGAGAAGTGAAACGTAATTTTTGTACATAATCCGCGTTTGCGTGGATTTTATTCCGCGAGATGTTTTCCTTATAATTCCAATAATAACGTCGCCGATTCGCGCGTTGCGAATTAATGGCATCTTTTCACTTATAAATACGATTTAGAAGCCTTGGAGATCTTGGAAATCTTTAAGCTGTACAAAGCGACCTTCTCGCCCGCCTTCGAGAATGCAGCACATGCGTTGTTTTCATTTTTGTTTGACGATTTAAGGAAAGCAGCTTAATTTGTGTTTGACGAACAAGATCACTAGGATGTTTGATAAATTATTCATATCAGCCTTCCCCACTTTTTCCCCGCGTTGTTTTCATCCGCAACGAAACTGCAGCGAAAGTTTGACCGTGGGATATTAAAATCTTGTTTTTTTTTCACGTGTTATAAAAATCCTTTTTTTCCACACGCTATTATCAAAGTGGAGAGACATTGTTCATCTCACGCTATGGAAATGGGCCGTAGAAAGCAATTTGCATAACGCGAATACAAAAGACATAATTGCCGGCTGGAAAAGTTGCTTAAAGGAATTCTCTGATCCCGTGCCAAACGTGCCAAACGCGCCCCGGCCACCGTCGCCGCCGTAAAACCAATTAGGCTCCGTAGTACACTGTAATTTGCACCGCTTGTCAGTGTGAGTCCCGTCAAAGTTCCGTTACTTCCCGTTGTATCCCGTGTCGATCATTGTTCACCGTTCTCCAGCTCGTTTTCGTGACGTTTGCCTGTCACGCTCTAGCACGGCCCGTTAACAGCCCGATTCCGCCTAATCCACGAAGATTGCATGATGATGCGGCAACGATATCGTCAGTACTCTACGAGTTAATGTTCTCCAACTTGGATACTCCGCGCGCTCACATCTGGATCCTATCTTAACGCCGCTCTGTTTCTCCATATCGCACGTCTATTAGCACTCTTCCCTATGGTACTCTACTATGATTAACTCTCTCGGCGGTAATATACCGTTATCAGCAATACTGCACGGATAACAATGCATCCTCGGGCTATCCAAGATATCTCTCTGTCGCTTTAGATGCCTCTTTTAGATTTAACGAATGTAGACGTAGGTCAGGCATGACGCGACGCGGTATTCGAGTAGTCTCGGAACGGAGAGAATGGTTACGGGCTCGCTCTTCGGTGAGTACTTCGGGGCTCTGGAAGTATTCTTCTGTTGTAGGGATTACTGCTGCCGCTACGCTCAGGCAAGTTCAGAAGCACACCTCCGCTAAAGTAGTAAAGCGCTTGTGTGTCGCCAGATTAAAGTACGTAGGCGCACCTTAGAGTAACGTATGACTGTCACTTTTCTGCACTTCTGACGTGAGTATCTCGAAGTTTCACGGGTGCCTCGGCTGCATCGCGAGTGTACGCTCCGGAGAGAGACTCGCCCGAGGATATCGTTTGCCGAAAGAAGCGAGCGTTGAACACGAACCTGTTTTGCTTCTGACGCTTTACGAGCAATAAGGAATGGAATCATCCGTCACTGTTCTAAACGTCTGAAATGTTGAAAATGTGTCGATGCGCTAAAAAAAGTTTACAGCTTTGACATATTTACTCCGAGAGTGATAGCTCTATGTCGCGCGACTTGCATAACATACATTTATTTCATGAACTAACTATTACTTGATATATGTAATCAACTATTAATAACGAATCAATCTCTTTTCATGCGTAACATATATTTCTCTTAATCGATAAGCGTCGATCATACATTTCGCTACGGCTATAAAGTGTGAATTATTCAAGTGGCAGTAGTACATCAAATTGTGGCATAGAAAATTAATGTTATGCAACTGGCAATGTGAAATTAATCTTAAAACTTGAAATTTTTTTACTTGGGTGCGTAACGAAGCATTAAAGCATATTTTCAATTAAAAAAATAATAAGACTCCATTCTTGCCAGCCTTAATTTATTTGTTATTTCGTTCACATCGCCGCTGCTGTTATTTGTTATTGTTTTTGCGTGAGTGGGCATATGTATGTGATATGTTGTTATAATGTGAATGAAGCATGTACACGTAAGCATGAGAAGCACATATATCACGTCGGCGAATTCTCAGCATCACGTTTTGTTCGCACTGGATAATTATTATATCTGATAACAATGACAGGACGTGTAACTCTCGAAAGGGAAAGTAGGCTTAATTTTTACATTAACTTTAACTATATTTTTATTTTATCGTATTAACTTCCCCTCTCTTCTATCTATCTAATCCCGTATAGCGTGAATCGTATTTTTATTAATATATTTTATTAATATATTTATTATTTAATAGGTACTATATAGGAAATAACACTTCCATTAAGGAGATTAATTTTTAAGTATTTTTGCAAAATCAAATTTATTAATAGAATCTCTGTGTACAAAACTGCTTCTCTTTAGGCTTTAAATATATCAATCATAATTAATGCATCCTCTAATAACTCCATATTTTTTAATAAATTTACCTTTTTTTCTTTTTATTCAGTTCTAACTCACTTGCGATATTCTTTCCTCAAACTTCCCATTTTCTCGCTATCGTACGAGACACAGTTTCAAATGATTTTCTATTTTATTTCAGAAATAAAAGCAAGGAAAAAGCATGCAGGTAAGAAATAATTCCTTTGGTGTCCAAGCATTTTAGTAGAGACTAACTTAGCGCATGAAAAACAAGCTAAATAGACATTAACACTAGAGCATTAATCTCCTTTTCGTCAAACTTATAATTTTTTTAACCTCGCTTATATACCTATAGCATAATATCAATTTCAATATTTCTATAATATTTAAAGAGTATTTTATTCCCGTAGTAGAGTTAATTAACATAGCAAAATATAGATGCTCAGAGATATATGCGAGCCTGTCGATCGTCTGTATTCTTCCACTGTAAAAGTTACATTGTAATAAGTGTAAGAGCCGTAAGCACCGTAACAGAGCGATTGATTGAATATGCAGAGAAAGATCTTGGTTTCCTACGAATTGGCTCGTTGAACGTTCGCGTGAAACGTACGACGGAAGCCTTCAGCCAGTTCCTGGGTGTGGCAACCAGCAGCACGGCTAGTAACAACAACGAGAAGATTCATAAATCGTGGGGATCCGCGGATAATGTACAGGTATTATTCAGGTATTGGGTTCAGCGTATCTCGCGTTGAACATTAGGATGATACATAAATTCTATTATGAGAAATACATCCAATTTCTTTCATTCAACATCTCTCTCAAACGTTACAATTCTGTAAAGTGTAAGATTAATATTTAAACATTCCGAATACATGCGAATTCATCGCCAATCTATTACACAAATTAATAAAAATATATATATATAATTACACAAATTTAATCGTAACACAAATAGACTTGTACGCCAATATGTAAAAGACAAATGCACACATCGGTTAATCATCGATTAATAAGAGCATTCGGTGTTACTACTGTCCCTTCTAATCTGTCGCGTGTCTTTTGCTGTGACGTTCCTCGTCGCAAGCTGGAGCAGAAGTTGATGCCACCGCCAAAGTACGCGCCCATCAAGAAGCGCAGGAGCAGGCGTCCGCAGGACTTCGGCTCGTCGCAGGAACAGCAGCAGGTTGCCAGTCAACCGACTACTCCGTTGCTGCAGGGTAAGATCAGCCGACCGAACCGGGCCATTCAGCGTCGCCCGACATCCACGACGTCGGTCCCGACGTCGATCATCAATTCCGTCGCGTCCGGCGTTCAGCAGAACGATTCCGACTCCGACACAGCGTGCGGTTTCGATTCCGCGTGGCGAGGATCGGCCCAACTGTAAATAGTATAATTCGTAAATAGTATTATTCTTAGATATTGTCGCTCATGCTTATTCGATTGCACAAGAAAAGTTTCGAACCCGAGACGCTTCAACGACTGACAGCACCTCTGGCAATTCTTTCAAAATGGCGGCGAAAGCGAGCCTACGTATATAATTCTCACATAACGGTTGCGCACATGTTAATGATTTTTCGAAAATTATATTTTAAAAATTATTCTTTTCATTAAATTTTGTGCGCTCTTAGATTGTTTCGTTTTACAGGAGTTAATTGGAAGAACACAGAAAGTCTGACAATAAAATTTGTGGATACTTCAAAGATGGTTTTCTCATCTAGATTTTATCGCATGATTCACATCTCATTTTCTTCAAGTTCATAAAATAATTTGTTTTTTGATATTTAAGTGAATTATTTGATGTGGTATGTGATATTGTCACACTTTCTTGTTTTAGACAGAATGCTCAAGTTTCATTTAAAATACATTTTGTATATAAAAATAAATACATATTTTTGTGTACTTATATTTATATAAAGAAATATATTTTACAAGCTATAGAATGTAATTTAGGATGTTTAATAATGTTAATTATTATCTATTGTGAGATTTATAGAACAAATTTTCATACATCTTAAATTACACTATTTTTAACGTTGCATTTACGACATTATGTGTATATAATACGTTCTTCTTATATTAGCATCCTATATCTAAAATCTTTAGACAATTCGATGTTTATTGTAAGATAATCAACGCTTAAGAATTATTTTATTAAGTTCTGGAGAAAATTTTTCGATAAATATTTAATAATAAGAAAGTTTAAGCATTGTATCCTTAAAAAGTATATAGATCAAGAGTTATTTATATTATGTCTTGAAATAATTTAAGCAATAAACATCACAGTCAAGAACAGACATCACATTGGAGTATTTTATTCACTCTTATCTTTAGAGAAAAAATATATTTTTTCTATATATATGTACAGTATATATATTTAATACATTAACATATGTACATATATATTTAAAAATATAATAAAATACATAAATATTTTAAACATTTTAAAAAGACACAAGAATAAAAATATATAAAATTAATTCTTTTTGTAAGATGCTCAATATCGGAAATGGCGCATGTATTCTATTTGTTTTATTATAATTTTAATTCTAGAGTTAGAGTTAATTTTATAATATAGTTACTTAGTTGATTCTATAATTTTGTAATTAAATATTGTCCTTATTTTTCTTATTCTTAAATTAAATTTCTTGTATTCCGTTCTTTCCTTAAATGTTTATTGCATTGTTACTGTATGAATGTATGTGTTTATGACATGTAAATATGTATGATTGTCCGTAATTGTATTGAACTCGGGTTCGTGGGTTCGCTAAACCCAAATGACTGCAAATCAGTTATCTCTGCGGAATTATGTTGTTCTATATCTTCGATGTATGCTCTGGCGACATCGCTGTACGATCAAGAGAAGCCTTACTTACTTTTAACCCGAAAGGTAAAGCAAGCCTCTCCTCAGATAACGTTTTTACTGGACTGTCGTTCTGACCTTTAACGCCAGATGGACGTTCATTTCGCGGCATGGTCTCGCGTGATGACCGTGGGACGGCGTTGAGCGATTCCGGAGCTTTGGACCAGGGATCTACTTATCGCCCTTGACAATTTCGGAGTCATTTCTTTCTTGTTTAATATATATATAAGAATGTCCTATGAAGAATATTCAAAATATTCTCAAATAATATTCATAAATATATATATATACACACACCCAGATCCACTAAAAAATTCTTTATAAATATTCTTTAAGAATATTTCGAATATTTTCCATAGGAAATTCTTACGTGTATATTAATCATATGTTTATAATACACTAGTTTAATCTGTAAAATATTTAGTACAGTTTATTCCGGAGGCATGAAAATTTATATTCTCTTATCTAATATTAAGCTCATCGTTCTGTCGTATAAGCTCTGATAATAAAAGCGTATAAGACACAGGATACATCGATATTTATGGATATAATTACATTATTTCGCATGCGTTTAACTGCTCGCAAATATGAACTTTGATTTATATTAAATTATATAGAAACCGTATAAAGCCAGTGAGATAGGAAAAACATCGTTCTTTTCCAATTTGTTTATACATGAAGTACTTGCATTTAGAAATAAAATGGATTCTTTATTATATAAAAACAATTTCTACGTACATTTATTATTTATTAGAGAGTAAAAGATATTTATGTTCGTAAAAAAGCTAACGGCTATTGTATGGATGTAAATAATAGGAAAAATTTTCACACGAGAAAATCCGAGAATTGACACACCAAATGACCCATTTGACCAAACGGAGTGGAAATATCGTCTGCGAAAAGTTCGTCCGTTAGTGACGGTCGAAGTAATTAAACTGAAAACGTGTCAAACGGACGTTTGTAATGTCAGCATTAATGATAATTAATTAACGAACACGTTTCTCACCGCGGGCAATAAAACTTCATAACTATTTCATAAACACAAATAGGTGATGAATAAACACAAACACAAAAATTTCGTAAACACAATAGGTTGTGCGAAAAATATCGATATAATTTATTTTTCCCGCTTATTTCCCGAGAGATCTTCCTCTTGCCCAGATATTGAAACTTCTCCGAACTCGCTTTTTTGTTTTTCCGCACGTCTACCTCTTTTCATATGAAATTAATTTATTTTTCAAAGGAATTGCATATATGGTGAAAGCTTTGTATCTGCAACTCGACTTTAATTTATAGATAAACAATTTGTGAAATGTATTTATTTATGACCGTTTGTGAGCATCAGGCATTTAGTACATACATACAAATAATCAAAACAGTCATCATCAATGTACATATACGTATTGGTTTAATAAATTAGAATTGCAATCGGTAACCTAGCTCCCACGGTAAAAAGCTGGTTCACCCTGTATGTCAGCTATTGCTAAGAGACAGCAGCAGATTGTCCGCGCTCTTCTACGTCCCGAAGCTCGTCGAGCGCCGAGCGCCGAGCAGCGCCGAGCGGCACACGTATACACGCTTCGTTCGCAAGCGTGTACCCCCACCACTCGGTGCTAGCAACGGGCAGCGGGCATCGGCTTCAATCTGGTAACCCTGCTCTGGACAGTCTGGACACTCTGGACCTGTCAGCGGACACACGTGCCAATTCTCATTGACTTTCTCACCCCTCAACTTACGATGACGATTTGATGTTATTTTAATTTAGTAGTTTAGTTTTTCGCGGCGGAAAGACGAAAAAATTGTTTCCACTTCTATTGTGTCGCGTGCGGAAAGATGTACGACATATGCCATCCCAGCGTGAGTAACCGAGAAGACGTGCGCGGTCGTAATCCGATGCCCGCATGCCTATGTATGTATAAACATTTAGTGCGTGGAATTATTTTGCGATCGTTCTCATTGTACGCTTGCAGTATTATCACCTGTGCAAACTCGGCTGTAACGACCCGATAAAAACCAGCACCGCCTTCTACGTTTACATCGAATTATGCGAAGGTATTGTATCTAGTTACAGAGTTACTTTGTACCTGGAGATGTCTTGCTGTCAGGGAATAGGGCAGAGCAACATTTTAAAATATTGCGGAATACTCTTGGTCCTCTCCTTTGTCTTGAAGCAAAACATCTCTAGGTATACAAATTCTATGTATCTTTAGATTGATCAACGAACACTTAGTTTTATTCCTGTGATGGTTTTCAGTGAAACGATACTGGGATGTCAAATACAAGTACAATGAAGAACTTGACGTGATTTATTTCGAAGTGAAGAGAAGGGAGCG
>VBVR01000300.1:0-13171 GCA_011638315.1 Tetramorium parvispinum | reverse complement strand
ATCGAATACATGTTAGTGAATAATGAATTTTATCCAACAGATTGACATTTGTATTTAAATCGGAAGATAGCAGCAGTGTTTTCTATACTGTAAGCGCTGGCCTCTCGAAACCGGCGGCACCAGAAGCGAGCAAACAACGAAAAGAAAAAGCGGAAAAGATCCTGAACTTGGAAAGTGAAATCCGGAGAAACACACCAAACTTGTATGAATTAGCAAAAACTTTAAGTTCTACTCATGAAACTAATAATCAAAATTGTAATTCTGATTTGAGTACTACTACAGAATCTTTAAAGCTTGATCCTAATTTGGAAATATTATGATACTTTTCTTATATTTCTTATATAATTTTGATAGGCTGTATCTCTTGTGTTTGTATATTGGTTTTTATCTATTTTTGTTGCATAATATACAAATTCTGATTCACACACATAACAGTTAAATGTATAAAAAGTTCTGACAGATTAAAAGAAAACTTTCCAATATATTGTCATTTTTGTGTATAAGCATTTGTGTGTAAGCACACTGAAATAATTTTCGTTGTAATAAATATGTTGATTGGAGAAATGCATTTATAAATAGGAGGAGAGATTTATAGATTTTTAATATTTATTTTTTAAAGTAATTCACATATAATACGGATTTTGAGAATACCTCTAGAATTGCGTAATTGTTTGCGTAAAAGTGATATGTAATAAGCTGCCACTGCAAATATGAATTAAATAAATTAATTTTTAAAAAATCTTCATCTCTAGCCATGTATTATTAGTAGACACTACAAAATACGAGGCACATAAATTTCCTTATTATAAAACTATTGATAAATATAGCGAACATTTTAACCAAACTTATATCTAATAATTGCTATGTAATTATGTTATAAAAAAATACATGTAACGAAATAATAATCTAATAAAAAAATCTTTATGAATCAAGAGTAGAGATCTATCTACAAAACACTGTAGGATGTTTATATATATGTACATACAATTTTTTAACTATCGCATTTTGAGAACCATACATATATTCCATAAAATCATTCAATAATTTAATTTTTTCTACAAAGAGCTGCGTGTAATACCAGTGGAAAAAATAATTTGTTCTGACATGATGCCATTTTATAATGTATATCAAGTTATACGTGCATAGTAAAACACAAAATACAAAATATTATTTCACGAAAAAATATTTTTATCATCCAAAATCATTTATGATGTTTTCAAAGATTATAGGCAGTTGAAAGTAGCATAAAAAGAATGATATTGCATAGTGTTTTTTTACTATATAAAATATAAAAATAATATACATGTGTCAATGGACATCTAGAATCTAGAATGTTATTTTTTTGTGAAACATAATTTTAATGTTAAACTAATGAAAAGCTTAAGTCTCCTTTTCGCGCAAGATCTACTTCAAATTGCCATATTGCTTTATAAATTATATTGTGTATATATATATATATATACATATATGCCATATTTTTCTCTGCCTGTTTTATCATTAAATGCATCACATAAATTATCAAAATTTTGTATTTTTTCTTTATTTCATAGCGATGTAATATCATGTAAAAAGATCAGATTTAAAAATTTATATACATTAATAGAAAACAGACACAGGCATTAAACATCTGTATTTTTCAAATTATCTTTCAATGTTGTATATCATGTTCAAGATGTAAAAATATTTTAGAAACACCTAAAATATTTCTCTACGGATTTGAACCATCCTGCGTGTATAAAAATGATATATAAAATAGATACCAAAGTTATATATATGTATATATATATATATCAATTTATAATTGCAGTAAGGCAACTAGATCTCGAGATACTCGAATCTATCACTAATACACAGTTAACTTTTCACTATAATGTTCGATATTAAAGTTTTACAAAGTAATTCTGGTCGTTACATATTTTACGCCTTATTAAAAGTGTAGCAATATATTACAAATAAAACTTGGCAGATCTCACAATCAGTGATATAATAAAAGATTTCAGTAATCAATATTTACAATTAACAAAACCCGATTTATATATTTGTTTTTATTTCATAGTATAAAAAATTAAATGAATTACATCATAATCAATTAATAGAAAATTTGCCAAGTTCTATTTGAAATATCTTTTCATTTGCATCGTTATAAAGTCTGCAATTCAATCTTCAATTCCAAAACATACATATAGAGATAAATGACAAGTCGAAAAGATTATATACAATATTGGATTACTTCGTTTCTTACTAATATAGCCAGAAAATTTTTTAATTCTATTGCATATTATATATCAAAAGTTGTTCGATTATTGTAGGCACCTTTTAAGAGATGGGTGAAGTGTACCATGGATTACATTTAGATTGTATATGTGTGGAAGTTCTAAAAATCGAAATCCTTTAAAGGATTAATTATTAAATACTAAAGTTACAATATATAGGTAATAGCATCCAAGAAGAATTTTGCAATAATTAGAAGGAAAATTGATTTAAAAGCTTTTCATAAGTAAAATCTACTTCAGCTACTCCAATATTATACAACTTTCAGATCATTTTCTGCAAGACTAAAACCGAATCTTAAAAAAATGTGTTCAAATTATCAAATGTGTTCTTAGTAAAACATGAAACACGTCTTATAATAGCATTTTGTTGTAAAGTTAATTAAAATTGATCGTACAATACTACACTAACAGCTAATAAACATAGAAATATCATTCATTATTATTCTTTTGACACATTTGGTTATATATTTATATATACATGATATGAAGCACATGAACTAGTAAAAGTATCTTATAAAGTAGAATGTACATAACTAAATGATGAAATATAGCAAACATAATTGGGATACATATTAAACGAACCTAAAGGACTTCGATATATTAATGCGCTGCCTCACATGATGTCATAGAGCTCGTGTGTCAAACGTCACCATAATGTTGCAAAATTAGCTATACATAAATGGATTAAATTTCCAATTATCATGACAATATATGATTAGTTTAATTAAAGCGCTGAATGTTAATATGATGTTAATATAATGTCAATATGATCATTATTATTGCATATACATAGCGCCATTTTAATTTCAATTCTTTATCACATGAGCATGAGCAAGTATAGCTATATTTTGATTTACTTTATGCTTTCTTAATGAATGTTATATTGTTTTTATTATTATGGTTATCCTTCAAGTTCTATAAGGATATATAAAATCTTTGAGTAATTGCATGTATAACTGTACATAATAGCAGTATATAGATAACGAAATGTTGAAAATAATATATCTTCACGCAAAAGGATATCCATACATATTTAATACTAGCAACAGGACAGAATGTTTGGAGATCACTTCTGCAAATATAATCTAAAATTATTCTCATTTATATGCGAAAAAAACTTTGTCAAAAGATTAATAGATTTCACCATTTTTTACTTTGTTTAACAGAAATCGTTTGGAATCCTTTAACTTTCAAGAATATGTTGATCATGTAAATTCATTTACAACATACTTCGTAACAAATCAGAGGTTTATAAATTAAATTTATATCAGCTATTTACTAAAAATCTGCAACTCTTACAAGCGGAAAACTTGAGATTCGATAAAAGAAGTTTCTGGAGCAAAATTTGCACATGCTTTTTGGTATTTTCTGAAAATTTCACTATATATTTTTACATAGTTCCCCATAAATAACACCATGTAATTCATAGCGTTCTGTATGCTTTTAAATCATTCCAATTTACTACGGAGGCTAAATAGAAGAAAGCATATTTTGGGGAAAGTTAGAAAAATTCTGATGCAATTGTACCAAATAACTGTAAATCAAAAGTAAATCAAAAGATCAAGTTCAGAGAAAAACAGATTTCTAAGAATTCTAAGATGATAAATAAACCAACTAAGCTGCATTCATCAGTTCTTCCCCAGAATGACGATCCAGGATTCAGTATTTGTGACTGGAATGTCTATACAAGAAGTCAATCTTAACATGTAATTTTTATCATCAAAAAGATTAAAGTGAATGAATTCACTTTCGATAAATTTTTAATTAATGTTGTCACACTACAAAAAGCGTCTCCTGAGTTTTATGATTGTTATTACACTGCCATGCTTTGGTTTAAAATAGTGTGTATAAAATTCAAACTCAGGCAATCAATAACCAAAAAAAAAAGAATCCTATTGCTAGAAAATTTTTTCATTGTCCTCGAATCTCTGGGCGTGCAACTGAGAGTGTTGGGAATAATTCAACCTATGACAAGAAAACATTTGTTTCCAATTCTCCCAGTCCAGCTCTTACTGGCGATTACTATGGATCACTTACCGTAGACTCACAACCTATACGAAGAGATACCTTGTTTCGGGATTCTTAGCGAAGCCATTTGCAAGATAGTGAGCAATCGAGCACCAAAATTATATCCGTCCACGTTATAAATTGAGAACATGATATCAAAACAGAAATCTTTTAGATTTTCAGCTTCTTGATAGTCGCAACAAATTGAAGAAATTAGCGTTTGAAAATGGCATAATTCCAGATATTTTTTCAAAATATCTAAACAATATAGAAATAAATACGACCTTTATCTACAACAGCTATCATAGTCCAAATCGAGAATATTCAAAATTCTTCGATTAATTTTTAGATATCCGAGAGAAAATTGCTTATACAAATGACTTATCCAATGATCCAAACTATCCCAGCTCATCTGATTATATTCGAGAAAGTAGACGAGATTAGTCTTACTAATGAATAAATCTCGATTTGTGGAGCTGCATTCAAGTACACTCCACAACTTTGGTTAAAAAATTTCTCTTGTAAATGTGCCTACTGTCATCATTGTGATCATTAATATAATATCCAAAATAAAATCTATACATGATGTATGACATATGATATATATATATATATATATATATATTGCTCAGATAAACAAACGCGCATGTAAATACCACAGCTGCGCGAATTCCATAATATGAAGCAACTTTTTCTTCAATTATGCTGACATTTTCCATCAAAAGATATTAATCATTACGGCTAGCACCAATCAGCCATATAAGTAAAGTCCTTAAACAGACTCTGCTCTAGGTCGCTTAGAGGCCGAGGATCTTTCGGAGGCGTTAGTTGTGGCTTCTCTGATGTGAACTCTTCATCAAAATTACTTACATCTTCCACCGAATGCTAGTAACAAAGAAACATTTTCATGTAAGAAAATATTAAAAAAGAAAGATTTAATTTAATTCTAATTTCCAATTGATAAAATTCTTTTGTATCAACAAATATAATTTTTCTTTCTTTTACATATATAAATTTCATGCATCAATAAATTAAACTAATACTTACGATTACTGGTACGAAAGGTGGTTTCACACGTCTTAAAAGTAAATCATCCCAAGCTATATGTCTGAAAAATGCTTGTTTCTTGACATCTTCGGCGTCTCTTTCACTGCTACCTAGTCTTCTATCTGGATTTTTTCTGAGTAACTGTTATAAAGGATACATATGAATAAGTTTAATGTTATAGAAACAAAAAAATAGTAAAACGAAGATACTTACTCTTCTCATAATTGCAATTGCTTCCAAAGAAAGGAATCTAGGATATCGTACTTCATCGTTTACGATAGAGTCAAACACTTCTTCTTCATCATCACCTGGGAAAGGGGACTGAAACACATTACATTTTTAAAAATATTTAATATAAATATTTTTAAAACAGACTATATACTATTTCAAAGTAATAAAATTACCTCTCCAACCAGCATTTCAAATATTAAAACTCCAAGACCCCACCAATCTACAGCTCGTGTATACGAAGTTTCTGTCAACACTTCGGGTGCTAAGAATTCAGGAGTACCGCAAAATGTGCCTGTTCTGTCTCCAAATCCCATACCTTCTTTACATAAACCGAAATCTGCGATTTTAACGTAACCTTCCGTATCTAATAATAGATTATCTAATTTCAAGTCTCTGTAAATATAAAACGCATCATGAAATATATTAAATATATTGTTGGATTACTTAGTATGCACACGTTATATACCTATAAATAATGCGATTTTCGTGCAAGTATTGTAATCCAAGAACTACACAAGCAGAATAAAACACAGCGCGCGGCTCTCCGAAAACATCAGCATGTATATGCATCATAAGATCACCGCCAGCTGCATATTCCATTACAAAACATACATGTGCCTAAAAAGAATTCATCTTTCTTATTCTTTCCTATTTTACAAATTATACCAAATATACTATAAAATTTATTAATACCTCAGTTTGAAAGCACGCAAATAAATTAACAAGGAAAGGATGACGTGTCGTATTTGCTACTTCAAATATTCTCTTTTCAGAAAGCAATGATTCCACTTCATCTCTAGCTATAATATCACCCTTCTTTAAGGCCTTAATTGCGAAGTACTCTCCTGTGTTTCTATATTGCGACAGTATTACTTTCCCGAAATGTCCACGTCCAAGTACGGAGAGCAGTCTAAAGTTCTCCAGAGTCATACCAGTGAGCTGAGAATGCCTTCTTGACTCATAGGCACTATCTCTATACTGGAGGGGTCTAACTGGCATTTCATATACAACCTGAAAGATAGAGTTTTAGTTGAAACAATTAATTGTGCACAAATACATATTTTAATGTATCATTGTAAAACTAGATACATTAAAAGTAACAAATATATTTTAAAAAAACGTAAGAATTATATGTTAGTATGTATATGTATATATATAAAAATAAGACACTTTAGGTGTGTCGTAGATCTTAGACAATGGTAGATAATGGTTATGCTGCAATATTTCAATTATTAAAATTTTCATGTGGTTATTAAATTTATGTCTATACAGCGTCTATTATAATATATTTAAAAATACATGCAATATGTGTGCATAGATAAAAGATTTGGAGAAAATAAAGATAAATATATGAGATAATTTATAAAGATAAAAATAAAATAGCTTATAAGATAAGCTATTTTATTTATAAATAGCAATATAAGATAAAAGCATTACAAAGAATAATATTTGTTTCTTCAGTATTTACATGCAACATACTAAAGCAAGCAAAGCAATGCTGTGTGTATGTGGAGGCTATGTACCTCATCCTCAGGAAACTCGACGACAGGTTGGGGCGAGGGTGTGCGTGGAGAGGGTGGTGCAATCAGCACAGGGCGGGGCTCTGTCACAAGGGGCCTCAAAATTGCACCCTGAGGCCCGCCCTTTTCCTCGTTGTGCAGAAAATCAAACTCCCTTAATGCACTCTGCAACTACATTGCTACCTCTTTAACTCTAATACTTAATTGAAATTTAAGTAAATTTTAGATTGCGCACCGAAATTGTTGAAATTGAATATATGCATGATGGTAACTAATATGTAATTTAAATTTTGAAAAATACATTTATTCTGTAATTACGATTTACTTGTAATTTATTATAATAGGGAGTTTGGACTTTGAAAAATTGAAAAAGAATAGTGTGTATATATATATATTGTTTGAATCAGTTGTGTAAGAAAATAAAATTGTATTCTTTATTGTAAAATAATTGATATAACAGCAACTAGAAAATAGGAAACCTGTATTTCTATTTAATAAAGAAATTGTGTGTAATGACTACAAGATATTCTCTTAAAGCAAGTGCAAATTAAACTAATACTACTTTTTCTTATAATTGCAAAAATACATAATATATCTGATAACATGCCGCATCAAGACATATATGTATATACATTCATTAGAATTATAATTTTATAGAAAATATATCTAATTATCATATCATACATTTTTTTATAAACTGTTTTGTCCCATAACCAAGATTCCCAGCTTTGAGATTCTAATACATATTACTACAATTTTCTTGAGTGATTAAAAGTAGAAGTAATATTATAAAAATATGAGTCTAGTAAAAAAAATATATATATATATATTCATAGCATATTCATAATGGAGATTCTTCATACATATATCATATCATATAAAGGCATAAACTTACAACGATTACATAATAATTTGCGACATTAGCAGTCTTATATCTTTACATCAAAAGCAAAAATTGACAAATACGTAATACAATTAACAGCATTTATAACAAGTAATATTATCACGTATTAATACGTGAGCTTTTTCATTTAAAAAATAATGATATTGATATATAAAAAATATATATATGTATGCTTTTCACACATATGAAAAAACTTACCTCTTGATCCAATTTGGGAGGTGGTGTAGGCGCAGGTGTAGAAGGTTTTTTTGCCACAGTTGGTGGCGGTGGAGGAGGATGCTCCGGAGGACGTGGCAGAGTTGGACTACTATTCGATGTTGACATACCTAGAGGCCGTGCGCCACCCAATCCTCCTTTCTCCGGATCGGGCACTTCGCCGGGAGTTTCAGGCTTATCTTCTACTGAGGTATCAAACACGAGTTGCAACGGTTGTGGTCCTACAAATCAAAATATATAAAATATTTTAGCGAGACTTTGCATTATAAACACATAGATGAATTTAAATAAATGTTTACCTGACGGCGGACTTTCTGAGTTTCTGGAATTGTGCAATGAAGGCGCCGAACGTTTAAGTAATCTACCCCAAGTCGCAACATTTATGTTCATTTGATTTGCTCTTGGGAAGTTTTTCACTTGTTGTTTAAAGATCTTGCGTTGACGCTGCAATTTAGGCTTTCGCGAAATCATTGGATTTAAGAATTTTATTTCTGCAAATAAAAGGCCTTGCGGTTCCAACTGTAGAGCCATGCCATGTCGAACGTCATCTATGAATTCTTCTAAACGTAAAAACTTGACTGCGCAAAGAGATCTCCAATCTTTCCAATAAATGCCTATTTCAAGTTCTCTCGATTTATCAAGCTCGATAGAAAACCTAAAAATTTTTATTTGACACATAATACAATGAAGATAATTGAGTTGCATTAAATAATCAATTAGTATTAGTATTACCTTTGGTCCCAAGCTTGTTGGGAACATGGACGCCAACTAGTTTGTCCTACGGTTTGGTTATCCAATTTTATAACTGCCATAATATCATCTGAAAATAAACGATAATTAGTAACAAATTTAAAGAAATTTATGTTATATCTCAAAATATTGCAAACTTACTGCTTGTTTCATCTTTCACACTGTATGATTTGCTTGAGCTGCGTCCTGTGACACCTTTAACAAAGCTACGTAAATCAGGACTAGCAGGATGTTCCCTTCTCGTACGCCCAGGCACTTCTTCTGCTAAGTCTTGACATCCCATTAATCTTACCTAAACACATTGCGATGTATAAAACAAAGAAATAATACTGTCAGTCATTTAGTTGGATATTTCGTATATACCTCTAATTGTCCTGTAACAGCGGCGCATCTCGATACGGAAGCTGGTACAGTGGCTTTACCTTCCAAAGGACCACGAAACGGTTGTAATGATGTATATGTAACAGGAACTGGACTAGCCGATTGTACACTAGCTAATTCTCTCTTTAATTGAGCTGCAGTACCGCTGTCGGGAGGTAGCTCTTGTCTTCTAAGCTCGAGGGACAATCTGAGTAAATCCAATTTTCTACTGGATTCCGCGAGGCTTGCTTGAGCCTGTAGTAATTTATGATTTATATAACAACATACCATTAATAGTTAATTGATATAATACTAGTTTAATCGGGAATTATATACATATGTAAATACACAAACAATATTCGACATAATATTTATTAACGATGCAATCAATATATAATACATCTTTGTTAATTTTCATAAATGCTCAATTTCCAGCAGAATGTATTTTTTTAGCAGCCATTGTAATAATTAATTTAGATAAAAAAGCTATATATAGAATATATGGAATACTTTAAGAAATATAAATTAACCACACAAATATACAAGTTTACATTGTCCTCAATCGCCATGAATGCAATGGAACGCAAAATTTATTTCTTTTTACGCATACAATCTTATAACATAAATAAAGTGGAAAGCATTTGTCTTGTAAAAATTAAAGAATCAATACGTTTAAAATCCTCAGAAGCTAATGAAATTAGATGTCACTCTTTTCGCGATTTGAATGCCGGATGGCGTTCGAGTTCACTCAATGAAGAGGACCGTCTTCTCATTTCGTCCTCAAAGTATCTTCGACAATGCTCGCACGAACAAGTCGGATTTTTTGAGGGGCCTATATGATGTCCAGGTTTTCGAAATGCGTTGATTACCGCTCCAAATTTTGAGGCTTTTATGATATGATCAGTTTTCTCTCCATACGGCGTAGTAAAGGGAGATGTTACGCGGGAGGGTATAATCGAAGGAAGAGGAGACGGGCTCTTCGATCCGAATGGACCGATACTATCGCGTAAAACATTTGTATATGGAACATAATCTCCGCGCGTCGCGAACTGAGAACGTTCCTCTTGAGCATTTCTATGCTCTAAGCTTAAATTAGTCGCGTTAGATTCCTCTATTTGACCCTTGCTCGTACGACAGGCGATCGAATCTCTTTTAACAACTCGTGACTTATCATTGCCGGATACGAAACTCCAACCGATTGCTCCGCTCTCGTCGGAATCCTCGCTCTCCCCAGACGACCAATTTATCTCGTGTTTCTTGAAGTATTCCTTCAGCTTTCGGTTTTGTAGCAGATGCTTCCGTTCAATTTGCGGCGATCGCCAGGTTTTATTTCTTTCATTACCAGTTTTCGCCAAAATATCCATTCTGCGTATTCTATCGCGATCCGTGACATTGGCGTACTCAAAGCTATCGCAAGGCGTTAAGCCGGATTTACTATTGATCAGGGATTCAATATCGGAGAATGTATCTTTCGACGATGTCATGGTCGTCGATTCGTAATCGCACGGTGAAAGAGCCGTGCTGGACGACACTGCGGACCATGGAACGGAATCGAGGTCCCGTATCCCGCTGTATGAGCTGAATCGCGAGGGGTAAAGGGAACTTAAAACCTCGTCGCTGTCGTATCCTTTCGAACTGGCCAACGAAGGCATCCTCATCGGCGCGTTTCTGAAACTCGCGCATCGTCGTTCGGCGGTGCGTTTCAGAAACGCGTTTGCATCTTGAAATCCTCGTGGCAAGTTGTCCGTCGCTTCAGTGTGAGTGACTTTGACGTTGTCGTTCTCGAAGACAGTCATGGGTGTGCTGCGCTCGTCCTCGCTGATTGTGTCTGAGCTGATATCGTCGTCGGATCCTGTACAGTACACGTCAATATGTACCGTCCGCGACTTGCGTTTACTGCTGTCCTCTTTTGCGGATGAGTCCGATTTTTCTGGATCAGCCGGAGGACTGGTACTGGCATTCCCAACAGACGCCGGGGGCGATCGGATTTCCTGCTGAAATAAGACCGTCGCATTCGAGATTCATCGTGAATACTCTGTTGCATACGTTCATTGCAGAATCCATAATGATGACTCACCTCCTGTTTCTGCTCGCTACGTTGGTAAGCACCAATGCCAGGTTTCCTCCTACCTTTGCTCTTCACAGTTGACGACGAGCACACCGATTCGATGTCGGTGGTTTGCGATGCTGCATCCTTGCTTGCCGCAGTGGCCGTACTGCTATTCGCAGTCTTTTCCGCAACGCGAGTGCAAAAGTGTGTCGTGAAGGCACTTGATGCGCTTCCTTCCGCACAATCTTCGCAAACCTCTGGAACCGCGCTGAATTGATGACGCAGAAAGACATGTTGATGCGAGGGTCGACGGTGCCATATATCGACGGACGGAGTGGTCCTCGAGGATTCAGCGGATTCGGCTTTCTCGGGATTCGGCTTATCCGCGCTCGCGGTGGAAAGCACGATGCTGCACGTGCTCTTACATGGACGATTGTATTGTTGGGAAGAGCGTCGCGCAGGCAAGGTCGAATACGTGTGCGGCGTGAACTGTTCACTGGTGTAGCCGGAGTCGGAAATGTTTGCTCGCCCTCTGGACGAGATAGAGTCATCGTTACCAGACGAGCCCGAGCGCGGCAGAGTATATGAGCCGCTTGATGACCTCTGAGATGGCCTCTCGGGCGGTGTGGATGTGAAGAGTATATTGCCCCGTTGAAAGCCGAAGCCACCGGCGGTGCTACCCGACGATGGGAACGCATTGGATGTGGTGGCTGACGTCGGTGTCGACGTCGAGTCGGGCTCGCTCGTATTCCAACGGCATATCATGCGAATGCCGCCCGCATCAGTAGTGGTGGTGGTACCTGGAGGCATTTGCACGGTCTCAGAGGTCACCGCGTCGCCATGGCGAATCGTGACTTCGGCGCGCACGAGCCACGGTGGCACCTGGCTCGAACTACCGTCGCCCGAATTATCCTGACGTCCGTACATCTTGTGCCTCTCTTCCTCTTCAGCCTCCGCCGTATTTTCATCCACCGCACGACATTATTGTTATCCAATCGGCTCCGCTGCCAGGAGAACACGTCCGAGCGATCTGCCCTCTCCTCCTCCGTACCGAGGAGACGATGATGCGGTTCTCTCGTCCGTACCCTTCTTCTGTTCATGGATTTGAAGTCTCTCTGCTCAAACGTACACAAAATGCCGGCGATTACGTGCAACACCCGCGATCGTTCATCAGATTCCGTAATATGTTTAAGAACAAAAGAAATCTTATATAATAATGTCTATTTAAGAGTTGAGTCGCTCGTGCTTCACGATCTCGTCCGTGGCGCAGTTTTTCCCGGAAGGATGGTAATACTGCGGTATTGCATCGCCACTGATCTATTTTCGGGTTCTCGTGTGTTCGAGAACTATCCGAGTTTCTTTCCGTCTTAACGTCGCAAAATTTTAGCGCCAATACATGCAGAAGATTCAATTCAACTTCGACGTGGCACTATGAGCGTCACTTGCATTCAATTCTCCATGTAATAAATATTTTTCTACGATCGTATGAGAGTTGTGTTTATAATGTGTGACTTCATTGCATATTACACAATACTTTTGAGATTGTTGCAACCACCGGTGCGGTTTTCATCTCTCGTAAGGTAACAAACTGAGCAATATAGAGCGACAATGTGTATAATTAGCACAATATAAATTTGGAGCAACGTAGAGGCGCACTGAGAATATTATTTGGAATAAAGTGGCATTTTTTCATACGTTCAACAGTCATCGACACAATTGTGCGCAATAATAATGCACGATCAGACGAGATACACTACGATACAAACTTTGGTATCGAGTTGCTTATTATTTCAATTGTAGTTGTAGATTATTC
>VBVR01000299.1:29093-58313 GCA_011638315.1 Tetramorium parvispinum | reverse complement strand
ACCTAAAAAAAAGGTCAAAATTCCGTAAATTTTGACCTTTTTTTTAGGTTTGCTCGGAACAAGGAGCTAAACTACCAATTCTGACCTCGGATTTGAATTCAGCGGGTCAAAATACATAGGAATACACTAGTCTAGTATACAGGCCAAACCACTTTTTTTTTTTTGTGTGCCTGTGTTATTAATTATTATTATTAGTATTCACTTTACTTTTTCATGTATATAGTTAATGTAAATTTGTATACGACGCGTGGCTCAGTGGTCTACGCGAATGATTAGTGAAGACAAGGTCTCGTGGTTCGATCCCGGCCAGTCACCAAATCGCCTCTCGCGATTTTTCCTACGTGGGTTGAAGAGATTCAGTCTCTTTCCGGATGTTAAAAATAAAAAGGAATAACAATAGAAAAAGGATTAGAAAAAAAATAGTTTTCTGTTGAGCAACTTAACAGAAGTCAATAGGGCTCGAAAGTACCGGAGCCAATTATTCTACCACTTTATGCAACTTTGTCAATTGAAATGCTCCTGGAATCGCTAACTATGGCATTGGAGGCCCATTAGAAGAAGAGTCAAGTTGAATCAGCTCGAAGAGATCATCTAACCCTCTAGCGGTACATACATTCTTTCTCTTCCTTGTATTGTAGACTCCGGCTAGCAGGATCAGGTAAAGTCATCTTCGCTGATTGACCTTCTAAATTTTTTTTTAACTCTTCTTCCATTAATCTAGGAGAGGATAAATCTCCTTAAACTTTTAACATCCGGAAAGAGACTGAATCTCTTCAACCCACGTAGGAAAAATCGCCAGAGGCGATTTTGATCTGGCCGGGATCGAATCACGGACCTTGTGTGTTTACTAATCACTCGCGTAGACCACTGAGCTATGCGTCATGTACAAATTTATTTATATTGAGCATATTTAAGAAAAAAAATAAAGAGAATAAAAAGAAGAAAAGGAAGAATATTAAAATTAATGAAATTGATAAATTTTATTTGAAGTACCTGTAAAATTAAATATAAAAATTCTTTATTGATTTTTAAATAAACCGAGTTTATTGAAAAATTGACGCTAACTTTTTGACTTATCAACTTTACTTAGAGAAAGAAAAGGGAAGAGAGGTTAGATATATTGATAAACATTTTTAAACTATAATTAGTATTAATAAGTGATTTATTAATTAGTAGCATTAATATTTTTTAACTATGAGTACCATCGCATAATAATTTTATAGAAATTGATAATATATTGTAGTAAAATAAAATGTGTACAAAGAGAATGATCAAATATTTAATCACATTTATAATAAATGCTGCACACTGTGTATAATGCACATAAATCATAATATCCCACATAATATCTCACTTGGAATAATTTACAAATGTTATAAATGAACAAAAAATTAAAAATACTTTTTCTTACTTACAGAAAAAATTTTGGACAAAACATGGATAAAAAATAGATCCATGTTATTAAGCTTATTATTGATTTAGGAAGATATATCCGGCAATATCCTGAAATAAATAAATTTGCTTTAATATAAATTACTGAATTAAGGTTTTAAAGTTTAATTAAGGTTTAAATCGGCGCATTCTCTCGTTTCTTTCAAGACGTTTAACTTCTTGATTAACTCGTCTACCGCCATTTCACCGTGCACTACATTGTCTCTCGTTCTTATGTTCACTGTGCCGGCATTACGTTCCTTCTCTCCCACAACTGTAATAAAATTCACATTATAAGCTATCAAAATAAAATGAACAGAAATATTAAACAATATAATTTTAAATATTTTATAATTTTATATTCATCGAGAGAGAGAGAGAGAGAGAGAGAGAGAGAGAGAGAGAGAGAGAGAGAGTTTTGTACGTACCGAGTATAAAGTTAAACTGTGCAAGTTGAGCATTACGAATTTTCTTATTCAGAGTATCACTCGGATCGGTGTCGATTTCGACCATGACGCCAGCGTCCCAGAGTTTCTGTTTCACTTCGTAAGCATAGTCATCAAATTGCGTTGCTACCGGTACAACCATCGCTTGCCGCGGAGAGAGCCAGTATGGCCATTTACCGCCATACGATTCTGCCAAAATCGCAATCATGCGCTCTACGGAGCCTAGAATAGCTCTATGTATGATAACCGGTCGAGTCTTTTCCCCAGCCTCGCTGTAAATACAAATAACAAAAATGAATAATCTGTGCTTATGTTTTTATCAAAATTTAATTTAATTAATGAAACTTTTAATGGATACTTACTTAATGTACGACAAATTGAATCTGATCGGCAATTGGAAATCTAATTGTATCGTAGCGGTCTGATGAGGCCTTTTAAGCGCGTCCATTATTGTTATATCGATTTTAGGTCCATAAAATGCGCCGTCCTGAGGATTGAGGGTCCACGGTTGGCCGAATGCGTTCAAACTCTCCTCCAATGCTTTCTCGGCCTCATTCCATACTTCCACATCGCCCATGAACTTCTCGGGTCGCGTGGACAGGCATAAATTGAACGTAAAACCAAGAACGTTATAAACGTGCCACAGAAAGTCGAGAGCGCCGCTTATCTCGTCTTTAATTTGATCTATAGAACAGAACATGTGCGCGTCGTCCTGTTGGAACCGTCTCACTCGGGTAAGACCCGTCAACGCGCCCGACACCTCGTTACGATGCAACACGCCAAAATCCGCGAATCTGAGCGGCAGCTCACGCCACGATCTGTTTCGGACGTCGAAGATCATGCAGTGCCCTGGACAATTCATGGGCTTGAGCGCGAAGGTCTCCTTCTCTACGTCGAAGGAGAACATATTTTCCGCGTAGTGCTGCCAGTGTCCCGACGTCTGCCACAGCTTGCTGTTGAAAATGTTCGGGGTAACCACTTCCTGAAATCCTCTCTTCCTGTACTCGGAGCGAATGAATTCGACTAGGGTGTTGTATATGTACGCGCCACGCGGTTGGAAGAAGCAGGAACCAGGCGAGAGTTCGTGGAAGAAATACAGCTCCTGTTCCTTGCCGATCTTCCTGTGATCTCGTTTGGCCGCCTCCTCCTGGAACTTCTCCCACTGCTTCAATTGCTTAGTGTCCGGAAAACTTATTCCGTAAACTCTCTGCAGCGATTCCGCGTTAGCGTTCCCCTCCCAGTACGTGGACGAGTTCTTCGTGATCTTTATCGCCTTGATCTTCCCCGTGTGCCTAACGTGCGGACCTCTGCACAAGTCGATCAGCGGACCGCATCTGTAAACCGTGGTGGTGGGCGTCTGTACTCTCTCGTTTATAATCCGCACCTTGAACTCGTTGTACTTGAACATTTCCAAGAGCTCCTCCTTCGTCATTTCCAGCCGTTCAAACGGCTGCTTCTCCTTCACTATATTCTTGTACAAACCCTCCAAACATGGGAAGTCCGTGTTGGAAATTCCCGTATCACCCAGATACATATCATAGTAAAATCCGTTTTCAATGGGGGGACCGTAACAAAGACAACCGCCGTAAACCCTTTCCATCGCTTCCCCGAGAACATGGGCGCTGGAATGCCAGAACACTTGCTGACCTTCCGGGTCGTCAAATTTCAAGAGTTGCAATTTGCAATCGTGCTCCAGAGGTCTGTCTAGATCCCACAATTCATTGTTGACTTTTGCGATCACGGTATTATCCGCCAATCCTTGGCTAATGCCTCTCGCAACGTCATAAGGAGTGGTACGCCAGGACTGCACAGGTATTTCCTTACCATCTGGCAGAGTTACAGTTATATTTTCGGGAGTTTTTGCTGCTACTGCATCATCACGTTCCTTTTTCAATTTATCCCACAATACGATACGGTCCTACAAAGACATATAAAAATTAAAATATCAAAAAACCATTGACTAAAAACTATTATAGAAAAAAAATTCAATTTTGAACTTATATTTCTTAAATTTATTTTTTAACGCACACATGCGTAGAAATATCTTATAATTTAAATCTTAAAATTATAACAGGAAACTTAAATTAAAAATTTCAAACTTGACATCAGCTGAATATAAATTTACCTGAATGAAACCGGGCCAAGGATTAAGTTCCGATACAGATTTCTCTGCTACAGCTTGTTTCTTCTTCATTGCCTTCAGTGATTTCGCCTGCAAAATAAAGTGGTTCCAAATAAAAACCATCCGAATGGCAAATTGAGAAGGACGTAGAGGATCGTTACGCGACAGGTGAGCGTGCGTCAGGTGAGGTCAGGCGAGCACGACACTCTGCGTGTAACGATGCTCATAGGTTACGTCAGATAATCGATTCTAACATTGGTCACATGTTACAAACAAAAAGCAGACTTCTTAGACAATTGTATTGTTAGACAATGAAAGAATGACAGATTCGAGAGCTAGCAGCGTAACAATTGCACGAGAGAGAGTCGAAAAGGTAGGGAAGTCTTAACCAACCCGAACATGTGTCCACTTAATACCGCCGTAAACCGTCCTACAAATGTGAAAACGCAAATTCGTCAACATAGCTTAACGCTACTCGGAAAACGAGAGTCCCGAATTGTATGTAAAGTTGGGGATTCGTGCCTTATCCTCGGTCAAGGTCAGATTTTGCACGTCGGTCACCACGTCGCCGTTCATGCTCGGAGTCTCGTAGGATCGGGCCGAGAGTCACAACTAAAGTGAACCAAATCTCGCTTGACAATTCCGATTCTGCGCGTGTCGCGGCGAGTCACGATCGAATTCTTACAAGATGCATAGCTACGTCCAGTAGAAAAAGCGGATTAGCAAGCGCTTAGGAATTCTTTAATATGATTGGCTTATACATTTAAGGTGCGTTCTGTTACATGCATGATGCGTATAATGCATCATTTATCCTTGTTTATTTCTTGGTAAACAAAAAGGATAAATGATGCATTATGCGCATCATGCATGAAACGGAACGCACCTTTAGATCCGAGAAACTAAAGGAGAGAACCAATCAAATTAAAAAATCATTGAGAGATTAACCATTTTTTTTGCATTATTGAACGCAACCATATGTTCTTTATTCGATATATTAAAAAAAATTTTTTCGACGTATTTTAAAATCTTCTTCTTCTTCTTCGGGTTTAACTGGCTCCTGATCTCGATCGAGACACAATTCGGCCAAATAACAAAATAACGTGTGTAGAATGCAAGTCTATTATGTATGAACGAGTCGCGCACACGAGTGAGCAATCCCGCGCGATGGAAGCAAACGGATAGGACGGAGCGATAACTGCGTCCAGAGGAAGACAAAAACAGATGTGTGTGTTGTGTCTGTGTGTATTGAGTAACTGTTTGTGTATGCTGCAGTTTAATGAGCTCAGATCCGTGGGTGCGCTAAGCCCAAATGACTGTGCAGATCAACCACTCTTGCGGGGGTATTTTAAAATCGATACTGAAAGAATGAAAATCATATCATAAATATAATAAGTGATAGATCAGTCACGCCACTTTAACGTACTTTAGAAAGAGAAAGCAACCATTGACAGGTTTGCCCCCTCTCTCTAAAGGTAAAGGCAATTTCACGTGCTGCTAAAATAAGCGATTAAAGCGACAAATTTGTCGTTCGTAATCCAGCGGCTACAATTTTGCAATTTGAATTGGTTCAACTACACGATATTGCCGCTCAAATACTATGTAAAACGTGAATGCACAGGTGACACTGCAGTGCTTGACGCTACAAATGCTTCGACTATAGAAGATTGAAGAAGAAAAAGAAGAATAGTATCTCATCGATGACAGCATCTACATATATTTAAAATTATCTTAAGTCTGATTTTAGATGGTCATAAAAGTCCACCCAAAAAGGAGCTAATAAAATTATCAGATTGTATTTCGAATGATCTTAAACACAAAAATTTGCCTCTATATTTGAAGAAATTCGAGTAAACTCTTTGGATTTAAAAGTTTAATCGATTAATCTTATTATTAATTTACAAATATTTTCGTTAGGCACTTTTGCATGCAAAAGTAAAATTTAAATTTGAAAAATTCATAAAAAAAAAAGATCGATCCTGCCAGGATTCGAACCTGGAATCTTCTGATCCGTAGTCAGACGCGTTATCCGTTGCGCCACAGGACCTTGACGGATACTTTAACTTAAAAATTACATTTTATAAAACTGTATTATTTTACATGTACATTTATTCATTCATTTATTAAAATCTTTAATTATTAAAACTTAAAAAAAATTCCTTTCCGTTGTTTAAAAAATCTATATATAAAATTATCCCGTCCATAAGTGAAATTTGTTATCTTAAAGTCTCATAATATTAACTTCACAAATATGCAGAAATCTATAAAACAAAATTTTATTATAACAAATCAAATACCGCATTCTATATTTTACAAGTAATCCTTCAATTAAAAAGAATAAAACCTTAGGACAGTATTACACAAATAAAAAAGTTAATTTTATTGATGCACTTGAAAGTTAAATCGAAATGGAGTGTTAGTCTTATTGCTGTCACTAACAGCTTGCTCTGCACTCTGTAATATATTTTGCGTTCTATGATCATCTTTATGTCTATTAGAATCTTGTGCGCGACGTCCAGTAGCTTTCTTTACAAATATTGACTTTTTGTCGGCCAAGGCAGAATTAGTAAATTTGACAGTCGATACAGTTCTGCTAAACTTTCGCTCGTCTTCAGCCATTTTCTCCCTGTAGTCTCCCAACATATTCCGCATTATCTGTCTCTTTTTTATTAACGGCGCAGTCTTGCTTTTCAACGAATTTAACTGCTTGCCGAGTTCTTGCATTTGCTTCTCCTGCAACTTGCCGGAAATCAGATTCGTCTCCATCTGCTGTATACACCAGCATAGTTCCAATTCAAAACGATCCTCCACTTCTGGTTCCAAACCGCTTGCATTACTGGTATTAGTCGTCTTAGGAGGAACACGCGGTTCTGAAACGCTCTTTTTATTCCCGCTGTTGCGTTTAGAATTCTGAAATAAATATAATCACGTTTAACTGCTCCAATAATCGACATACTGTTTCTCAAAATAAGGGAAATAAAGGAATGAGGATTTTCATTGAATTACCCTCACGGATTTTGGCGGCATTTTCACAATTAAATTTATTTTCACCGGTTCACGGCTTACGTAGTTACAAAATCACAATACGTAAATCTACTTGTGTATACGATTACAGTCTAAAGTATGTGAATTCATAAATACATCATTTGGCAACGCACAGATGTTAGGTTAGACTTAAAACGTGTTTTGGCGACGGTGCAGCCATCTCTCAGGCGTGGGAGGAAAGCGTATGAAATTTCTGCGATATCTCTATACTGCAATGACGATCGATATATCGATCGAGAGTCGAAATTTCAAACGGAGATAAAGTTCGCGAGAGTGTGAAACGCGAATTTTTTCAAATTTAAGTCCCGCGTAGAACTCGCTTATCTCCTTCAAATTACGTTTACATTCAGTTACGTAACAACTACAAGTTTATCGCTCATATGCATATTTGCGATCATCCTTATTCCCTTTCTTTATCTCTTCCGGTTTCTGCGCAATAAATTTCAATGACGGCTCGTGCTGGAATGGAAAAAAATTGCGATTATAAAAGCAGAAATAAACTCGTGCGTCACTGCATGCCGATCAGTCTTTACAATTAAGGACGGACGCATGAAAAGTGTAAAAGTAATTCTGCGGAGGGGAAACGCAACATGAGAAAGCGAACGAATGGAAGTGAAAAAGATTGGATTGGCATGCGACACGAAGACGCACGGATAGTTTGCGGAGAAATTAAAAAAGTACGGGTGTTGAAAGTGTACGAAAGGAATCGGAATTTACTTGGCGTGAATCTCCGATTTTCTGAAATTAATCCGAAAAAAAATTTTTTACATCTAATTATACGTAAAACATGTCCATATTTTCTTTCTCTTGTATAATCTCTGTATAAGAAAATAAAAATAAATAAAGAACAATTTAAAAATAATTTTTGTAGGTATTTTTTTCAAAAAAAATAAAATTGCAACTAGATTATACAATATTCTATATATGTATTTTTTTTCCTTTCAGTTTAGCTTGTTTCTTTTTTTAAGACAATCCTTCAGAGAGGGGTGAGCTATTTGTGCGTTTCGGTAAAAGTGGAAGAGCGGTAGAAATGTATAATATATGAGACAGTGTACACAGTATATAGACGACAGGGTGACATTAATTCTTCAGAATATATTTACAAGAGCAGTACAAAGAATAACTCGATATTACACATATATATTCGTTACGTAGACTAACGAGTAATAGGTATAAGCAGGTGAACAGTTTAAATATTAATTGAGGCACGTGATAATAAGGCATTTCTACAGAGGATAAACATACGGTCGTACACACGTAAGATAGAGCGTTCTTTATTACAAAAAACAAGATAACTAAATAAAAGAGAAAATTGACCGTTCATTCCGAGGTTCATGGCTTAATTAAATTACACCTTCATCTCTCTTGATTTATAGAGAAATATAAAGTTTGGAGAAGATAATAAGCAGCCCTCTATATTTTTTGAATTTCTTCCTAAGAGATTTTCTTTTATCGTTTTGTAATATTAAAGAAATTTTTGTAAAAATAAAACTACCGCAAAAATCGAGGGATAGACATACATCATTTAAATGTATCCATTAGCAATCTGTATCAATATTGAATTAATGTACTTCTATAAATTATAATAGTAGTAATATAAAAGAAACGATACAGCTCACGCAACACAACTAAAGATATCTGATATTTTCTGTTTAAAGAATATATTGCAAAGACATATTTAATCTTTATTTTTTAGCGTGTATGTTATGCTCGAGACATTTAAATAGAACTTAGGTAGATTAGGCCAAATTTGCAAATCGAGAAAAACCAGAATTAAGTATCTCCCTCTTACGAATAAAAAGAAAATACTCTCACGGGCAAACGCTCCTCTCAAATGCAGTCAAATACATCTATACGTATTTAAATACTCGCACATTATTAAGTTTAACGAGATATGTCGATATTCGCAGTTTGTTTCAGACTTTCCCTTTGAGAGGGTCAATTGTTCTCCAATGTCTATCTTACGTGTTTACAATCGTTGCAAATTACATTAGTGGACGTCACAATGAAGATTGATATTCAGTGCAAACCAATTGTGCTACACTGAATAACATACCGACTTTTATCTTAAAGTGTATATACGTGTGTGTTATGTGTGTGTGTGTGTGTGTGTGTGTGTGTGTGTGTATGCATAGACGCATGGTCGAGATCCCTAAAGTTTAGAACACATAGCTAATTGTCCGTCCGACCGTCCGAAGAAGAGAGGATGAGTCAAAGACCGAAGGACACATTATGTACAACGCGGAGGTAATTAACATAGACATCTTCCGTTAAACGGTAAAAAGAAGAACAGAAGAGAAAATTGTCGTCGGGGCGACGACACCTCTTTTCAATCGTATTTATAACGGGTATACAAAATATCATCACATCGCGCGGTCCAGATTTAAGTACAAGATATAGTCGTTCCATTCGCGATACGTACTACATGAAATAGAATTTTGCGACATAATTAGAAGACAACATATAAGATTACATTACTTCAAGAAAAGGAAAAGGGCGTTGATGCAGCTACTCATAGATTGCGAAAATTCGGAAGAAAGAAAAGAACGCTAATACAAATCGGTTGTCCTTTCCATCACTGTGAACACATATTCCTCACAGAATTCTAGGACCGACGTCCTGAAACTGTGTGGCTCATACCCTTCGTGTTTCAAAGCGTATTTTAATAGTAGTCACATACATACGACATCGAGCCGCTCGCAAGAAAATTTGGTACTTTTGCAATCGCGCACAAAGTGATTACTCCTTAAGATACAGTTATCTATGAGAAGAAGATTCGTTACGCATTAAAGCATTTCAAAATTCCTTCTCATCATCGCGCTTCCCGAGACACAGGTCCCCCGGTTAACTGAATCCGTCGTAGAGACGTCAGCGTTACAAAAATATCGCATTTCACAAGGATTTACACAAGAAAAATGTATATTAAAAATATATATTACATCTTCGAGAGAGAGAGAGAGAGAGAGAGAGAGAGAAAACTGCGTAAAACTGTGTAAAACGAATGAAGATTATACGCGTGTAGTACACACAATAAATTGTCTCGGCGAAACAATGATATACTGAAAGCTCAAAAAAAGATAATGAATAGACGGAAAATTTTTATCTTTAATGGCAAGATATATACGTATTAAAAGTTACATTTTTCTTTTAATAAATTTAAACCAGTGTATCAAGATGCCGGATACGGCATACATATTATTAACCGTCTTGTAATATTGACTATTGACTTTATATAATTATTTCTTATATATTTTTCCTGCATAAATGTGTGTTAAATATTTCGATTACTATTTATAGAGAAGTAGTTGCCTGCTACACAAGCATAACGAAGTGGTATCAATAAGCAACTCGACGTGTATCGTGAGATTTTGGAAAACGCAACGAGACTGATATATAACATAGATTGGATTCTCACGTGTTTTAACATTACAGTTACCTAACGGAAACACAGTTTAAATAGGCATAATTGACAAGCAACAAAACACATTTCCATTATAACAAACTTATCGAGACAGCTAGTAACGTTTTACATATCAAATTAGAAAAGTTTATACAACGCAAATTGTCGGCGAAGTAATAATACACATCGGAAGCATGCGAGAAAAAGAGAAAGAGAAAGAGAGAGAGAGAGAGAGAGAGAGAGAGAGAGAGAGAGAGAGAGAGTAACGTGATAAATTCACAAAACAATTTCAGATGTCTGTGACTCAAATACAAGTAAAATGTTAAAATATACAAAATGAGAGAGAACGCACTACACGCACAAGTCAATAGTTAAAGTTGAGCGCTCGAGAGAAGCTACAGGTGGATGGAATAAATGCCAAAAAAATAAAATACTGCCAAATGTAAAAACCAAGTAAAATGTATTCTATGGGCAACATCGTAATAATCATATCATTATGCTGATACACTGAAATATAAACCACAATGTGTATGTGTTTACAATGTTGTATGTATGTCGTGTGATGTACACAGAGCGTTATCAAATAATCATTAATTATCACTAACTCTGACAATGATTATACTGACCAATAATAGGCAATATGGTAGCATGGTCATATACAGATCAGTAATAATAACGTATAACAATAACTGGGTAATGTCGAGCACCAAAGGTATAACGTACAAACAAAGGAGCTTTTGTAATTCCGTGTCCGTAGCGTATTTCACGTCCACCTCCATGAGCGCACAAACCGCACCGAGGGTTCGCGTACTCAAGTACTATTGCGTGTGGCATTGAATGTGCATAAGAGGATAAAAGTATGTCTTTAAGATTTAGCACATAAAATTTCTCAATGGCTTCGTACTTATGTAACAAACTTGGCAAACATTATAATTATTATTACAAACATAAACCGAGTCTTTGTCTTCAACATTGTAAGTATTTCTTTTTTCCTTCCTCAAATATATTCTCCTATGATATTACTACTTAAAACGTAAAATCGGTATTTTTTCCCTTAATTAGTCAGTTATGATGGCACTATATGAATTACTTTCCTTTATTCTCGCAATTATCAGCTAACGTAACGCACGACTATAATATTATATGTTATTACTATTACACATTATAACTTTTATACATATATATCCACATATGCATACATCCGGCTGTGTATGCATGATGCAAATCTTTCGTGTGTATGTGTGTGTACATGTATGTTTGTTTATGTGTGTGCGTATATATGTGTGTTTGTGTTGTGTATACATACTGTTCTATTTAAAATTTATACATTGTACAATGTAACTCGAAATTAACTGTAACAGTACGATACGCAATTTGAGGAATTGTTGAACAACCTCCCCTTTAAACTGTATTATACAAATACGTGTATAATTACATAATAATGTTTAAAGTATGTCTCCTCCCCCTCCCCCTTTCCCCCCTCTCGTCATCTGTTTACAGAGTGCATTTCAAAACTAAGCGGAAAAACTCAATAATATGATAACTATATGTTAAAAAATATATGAAGGATCTTATAACTTTTGGTGTGATTGTGTACGTATCAAACAGGTCATACCGTTTTCAGTTTCAAAATGCACAGATACAGATAGTAACAGTAAAATGACGATATTCTTATGACTTTTTAAAATGTGATGCTACTTGGCTTTACAGATATGTCCAGTACTTAAATCTGTATTTAAACTTAATTGTGTATATATATATATATATATTTATATATATTTATTTATTTATATTTGTGGTGACAACAGTTGTGGCTAGTACATATACATTGTATTTTATTTTGCTACATTGTTACAGTGATCTGGTACTTGTGCCGTGCATTGCAATTCGATTATTTGCGAACATTGCCTAAAGCCTATAAATGGCCTTTTTTTCCAAACAATCTTAATTTATGCAATATAAAACGTCTAATCATCCGTTAGACCTCATTTATCTTATGCGTATGGCTCTTCTAACGATGGTCCATTTCGTTCACAGCGTTCCAACAATTTCAATAGTCTCTGAGTTTTTAACTACAATAATTATCATTACTTTTACGTATTGAATATCTGTCGAAATCTTGAGGCACAACTGTATGATCGTAATTCACGGCAAGTAACCAAAGAGTATTTAAAACACAACGTAAACGAATATTTTTAACGCAATATATATTTTAAACGTAATATATATCACACATATTAGCAGCGGTAATTTTACGCATTTGGATCGTGACTTGAATTGTCCAAGCATGAGAAAAAAAGCTAATGCAGAAGAATTGCCGAAGAAAGTAGCTTCAGTCACTGGGATATGAAAGTCTTCCAAAATTGTTTACATCTTATCTCTATATTATATTTCAAACGATATTTTTAAATGAAAATATTTCTCAAATATCAGCAGTCATATAGTGAAAATTGTCAAGTGTGAACTTCATTCTATTCTGCGACGTTGTTAACAATGTAATCTTCGTCATAAGTTGTGCCGATCAAGACGAATACATCTTTAATTACATCAACTTATTTTTGCTCACAGATATAACTTACACGTACTTCATATTAAAAATATACATTGAAGTGTACGTACATGTACTTAACGTACATTTAACAAATTGTCTACTCTTATGGGTTTTGTTATGCATTATCGTACTGTATGTTATGGTAAAATAGATCAGATAGTATATATAAATCTTGCATATAAAGTACTGCTCATGCTTTTCACATCACACTGTGACTGTTATAGAAGTGTTGATGTCGGAACACTCAAAATGACCTTAGATGGACTTATTATGCAGAAGGATCATGTTAGTTTCGATATCACAATAGGGCATTTCAGAGAAAGAATTAACAAGTTCTGGGCTTGTAAAATATCCGTTAAGATTAAATTTAAATTATATCCTGTGTGAGATAAATATACGTGGAGGAATTTCAACTTCCGATATTATCCGATGTAACAACGCCGAGATGAAATTAACGATATAACGTTTTTTTACCTTTATATCAAGAGTTACGAAAAAGTAACAACATAGAATAGAATATTGTCGGTGAAACAACGTTGAGAGATTACCTTCGATTTTATTCCTGTTTAACATACCAATCAAATGCATTTAAAAACGAAGTTTCAAAATATAAATCCACTTTAAAACATTTTTATACCTGAGAGCCAGGTATATACAATCATCTTTCGTAATATATGAATAGAATATATTACAATTAAATATCAATTAAATATAATAAATTTCGTGTCAATAGGAAAAAGTTTAATAACTAGTGGAGACATATATATCTTTAATACATTAAAGTTTACTTCTTCGTTATGAAAAATAACAATTTCTTTATATTTTTTTTGTTTGATAAAAAAGTGTGTTGGCTAAGAGATTGCACTTTGTGATCATCTTAAAAATTCGTGATTAAGATTAATGACTATACGCATTACGCTTTCATATTCCACATTACCGATTGTTCGTACAGTCATATGAACCATTTCTAATATGCGTTAATAAAGAAAATGAATATCGAGGGTCATACCTCATCGTACAACCTTCGATTACAATAAAGGTTGCCTTCCCACGCTATTTGTCAAAAAGTCACATTATAAAGCTTACAACATCATATATCGTTTTCTCGTATAATATATATATTTATATATATCGCGCTTAAGTAGCTTATTATTTTCAAGACTTTATTAACAAATTGTACTGCATATACGATTTGGGAAAGCATCCTAACAGGAGGGCCACAAATGGTGCCAGGCACTATTCATTCATATACCTGCGTATTCCATTAGTATGTTAATTACAATAATTTATCAAATACAACTCTCGAGAACGATTCTCACCAGGATATATCCTGAGATTGTAAAACATACATTGAAACCATCTTGACACATTTTCATCTTACTGATTTCAGGAAGAAGGTAATTCTACATCGTTATACAATTGCAACCCTGTTTTGCCAAATATCGTTTAGATTTACTTTTACAAGACTGTTGGCCGAGAAAGTCGCGTTTCTGATAACGAAAAGGATCATCTTCTCTTATCAGATCGTATCAGATATATCATATACATGTATATATATAATTTTTTATCATGTATCACAGAATGGATCTCTGCGACGAAAGATTTCTTAGATTCTCACCTTAAAAGCGAACCGTTTCGTTTTCTATGTATAGTCAATTCTTCTGGAAGTTTTTGTATGAAAAAGAACTACAGATTAAATACACAAAATTGATCATTAAATGGTTGGCAAATATAATGAAGTGTATTTAGAAATATAATTTTGGTTTCATTAAAAATTTACGATTAAAGTTATTAACATTAATATCACTCAATCCTCCTTATCATAAGTTTTATTTAATCACATTTTTAGTATACGGTATATACTTGTAGTACATAAACTCTCGTTACATATTTTTAGGCTTCAAGGGTTGCAAAGTTTTCAAGTTTTCTTCCTTCATAATCTTTATACAAATGTGCAAAATACTTGTGGAAAATGTAAATATATATATATAACGTGTGTATATATATATGTATGTATGTATATATCTATACGCGCGCTGTGTGGTATATCTTTTTTTATTAATCAACACTATATAATATGCCTATCTATCTCGTATTACTTCAACTCAATATATTAATTTCGAATCTTGTTCTATAGAATATCATGAAAAGTTTGAGTACAGCAGCCGATTTCCACACGTTCGGGAACCATAGACCGTTAATGAACTCACGTTAATCAAATTAATTGATTAATTCAAGAATATAAAAATTTTAAATGTACAAAATGAAGTATGAAATTTCCTCTCGATACAAAGTCTGCGAACAGAACAGAAAACTACAATTAATAGGTTCCCGCAAACAAGTAAGTTGCCCACCAAATAACGTGCATTTAATGGAATACGATGTCTGCAAAGTGCAATGGCAATGTTTCCGAACAAAGCATATTTTTTTGCAGCGCGAGATCATATTAACGGGTTTATGGCGTATTTTCTGACTACTATACCATACAAAACAACAACGAATTGCGATGGTAAGTCCTGGTCTTTATAAATTTTACACTATGTGTAGATTTTCTCACAAGCTCTTTTAGATTCAGTATTACACTTTCAGAAATTTCACAATTTGGGTACTGTGTTATTATTCCCTAACATACTGTTTCCCTTCGCATAAATTTTCGTACGATAAGCATCGAGGACACAATGCCATATCGCGAAAGTTATTACGAATTTTATGACATATATACAAACAACATCATATTATATACATGAAAATATATATATGTATCTATCATATATATAATATATATATAAAGTTTCAACATTATGGCACCGTATTTTCTTTTTTTTTTCTTCAAATAAATGTATATTCTGTGTCAGCTTCAAAATATAAACAGATTTTTCCACTCCGCTAGCTACGGCGGAAGCGTACTCATTCCCGTAGCCATCTCGTGACCGCGACAGTACGAAGTACGCGTCTCAAAGACGTTTAAAAGGAGTTTGTTTAATTATACTGGAACTCACAAGCACTATATGCCGTTGTACGTCGAGGAGGTATCAAACAACTGATGAGTGCAACAATTTAATCGACATTAAGTCGCCCAACCTTCCGTGATTCTCGAGCGTTTCATGAGCGGCCCGTTCTCATAGTCTGAACTGTTCCCTCCGTTCCCGCCACCGCTAGAATGGTTCGTTCTGATATCACCGACCGTACCACTTCCCGGAGACGGTAGATTTGTCGGTGTTATGCTACCCGAATGGGACGGAGGTGGATTACTGCTCGGTCTGTTCGATACCAAGTTCAGTGTCTGAGGCCCCGGATGAGACACGTGATGTGGCGGTGGGGCACCGGTACTGGACGACGGACCGACATTCAAGTTTGTATGGTGTAGATTGCTGGCGTTGCTGGGTATACTGGACCCGCTGTTACCGCCGTGCGGATCTCTGGGTGGACTTATCGGTTCACTTTTTATCTTTACAGGTAAAGGCGACGTGGATGGTGGTGGTGTACTGCTCGATACAGCTAGGTGAGGAAGACCACTGCAATGTCGGAAAAAACTTTGTGATATTATAAGAGAAAGATTTTTCGTAAACGATTACAAGTTCAAAAAGAAAATATATTCTTGTGTAAATGTGTATGTTCTTATCGCGATGAGTCTAGTGTAGCGAGAAGCTATAATTTTTTCCGTGATTTTGCATCCCAACCCTGTATCTGTATGCGATGAGAACGTGCAATCATGCAGCAAACGTAAATGAAGGTTAATCAAATCATGATGTGAATCATGAGAATGTACTTTTAATAATGTATCGTCCCATAATAATGTATGACTCAACTATGCAAACAATCTATTTGTAAATGAAAATGAACACTCCAACACTCATAATTTAATGACATGCCAAACACTACTGTAATCGAAAAAAAACTATAGCGCTCCAGTGGTCAATATATTACATTACAGCTACCCAGTGACAGGTCCGCGTGCGAATTATTCCATTGAGTAATGCATATGAAAAATTTAACGAGATAAGCGAAGAGAGAAAAGAAACAGAAAGAAATAACTACGAGAATGAGAAAAACTACAAACTAATTCATATTTATGTAACGAATATTGAATTTGAATTTCAACCTATTGCAATATGTAAATGAGTTGTAATTAGGTTTATTACAATTTATTAAAATATCTGTAATATTCTATTTCATTATTATGTGCTCAATTTTTGAATTCGATTAGAACCGAAAATGTATCATCTAATGTGGATAAAAATAATTGAAAGTATGTCATACCAACTGGACATATAGCTTTCTTTCACAACAATAATTATGAAATATGATTTACCTGATGCTGGACATGGTGGCTGCTGAATATAAGTCATCAACAACGTACCTCTGATGAGTGGGCCATGTAAGGCCCCCGAGATCCGTGGAATAATCTGTTGGTCCAAAACTAGAGTATCCGGCTGGTACTGATGGTGTTTGTAACGCTACTACAGGTGTATTCAACGCAGACTGCGTATGGGCATTCTGAAAACATAAAAATCGCAATATCTCATAAATTTAGAATGTTTTAACACGTTTCTATTAAACACATAATACATAGAGTTTAATTGATAAGGAATGATTCCTCTGTTACTTTTGATAAAAAGAAAAATATTTATTTTCTTTATTTTACTTCGGAATTTTTAACTACGCTATTTTAATATCATTGTAAATTACACAAGTTTTTCAAAGTCTTCATAAATATGAGACATTCAAAAGAATCATTATACAAACATACATAGAAACAAAAATAAAAATAACACAGGATAAATTTCTTTGTTTACATTCGTTTAAAGTCAAGTCAATAGTGATGAGACAATTACATCATAATTAGTGTCGTCTGAGAGAGGTTGCGCGAGCGGTGTTGGTATAACCACCCGAAGGTTAGCCCTGTGAGGGTGAGGCGGCGGCGGTGGAGGCGGAGGTTGCGGCGAATGCCTAGACGGATTGCTGCCTTTATTTGCACTACCCCCACCGACCCCGAGAGCGGGCGAAGGTCCTGGACTAGGTGAACCACCCAATGGTGACGCTGACGGAGGATAGCCATTGCTCATTTCCAACATTCCTCCCGGAGGATACACTGTAACGAATAATTTAACAAGTTTAGACGCAAATTTCTTGAAAATGTCAGGAATTTGCCATTTCAGCCATTTCTGTTTATTAAAGCTACCTGAATCCGTCTCAGACGATGATGGACGTGGAGAAATGCTGGTATGTGCCATCTGTGGACTAGATCCAAGAAGAGATTCGCCGTAATTGTTCACTGGTACAGATACCGGTAGCGTGTAATTCGATTGTCCCATTGTCTGCAATCACAACAGACAATGCAAATTAATAATACCTATAGTGAATAAATATAAGCGTCGCACCGAGCAGTTTCAAGCAAATTTGCAATTTGTTATTGTTCTGTCTTAACATTATGTAATGTATTGTAAATGACAAACTTAAATGTATAGTACTTTTTCTTACATAGCAAAATATCATTAAGATAATTGGATAAGCAACTTTATTAAAATAAATATATGAAATAATTTCTTATAGAAAAATTTAAATTGCTTTACTTTTTGAATTCAATTTTATTATTCTCATTTTAAATCAACTATTAAAATATAGTTAAGTCAATTTCTGCAAATTATAAATTGTGTGTGACATACTAATTTTAAATAGCATTAATAATAAATATATAAGATGATATATAAAATATTGTTGTTGTGCAATTTTATAATATACTCATGTAAAATGTATTTTTAAATAATGAAATATTTTACAATTATTTTAACATTTGCTACAAAAACATTGTCGCGAAGCCAAAGCAAAATTCTTATCGCATACGTTTTCTTTTTCTATAGGAGAATAAGCCCAAAAATAATAGTAAACTACATTTAGAGAGATTGATCTGTGCCTCATGATATGATAGACTACATTAAAATTTTAAAATAAAATACATATATGTATATATGTCTGTCATTTTAACAAAGATGACTTTAAAATGTTAACTTATTTGAATGGTTTCCAAATAAGTAGAACTAAGTGACAGAATTGGGTTGTAAATATTTTTGATAAAGTACCTTGAGAGATGCTTGGAAATTATATAATTTATAAAATCCTATATTTGCATTCCGCAGAAATTATAAAAATTTCAGATAAGCAAGTTAATTAGCGCTTTACATAAATCTAAATAGTAAGCGTAATGAAGAGGAAACTGTAACTTTTCTTTCTGCATAAACATAAGCTCGAGCCGATACAACTGACATTTAACTTGATTTGAATATTTACCCTGCTGCCATTGTGCTGATGCCTCTGCATCATCATCTGAAATTCCTCGTCGATCTTCGTGTATTTGGCCTCGGTGCGCGGGGTAAGATTGTAGTCGATTGGGTCGGGTTCCGGGCTCTCTGGAGACATGGCACCCTTATGTTCCTTCTTGTTAAGCGCCTGCAAGTGTCAGCAGACAGGTTCACGTGACCACACCGCCCGAGGGCACTCAACCTTCACATGCACGTTAATTTAACACCAAGACGCGCGCTTCTCTTATCCTACCCGGTTTACTCTCGCAATTACGCTCGCGTAGGAAAGGAAAAAGGGATCGCGTCGCTCCCATCGAAGTGAAACCGTGTCCCGCAATTGCGAAAGGCGGTGCCGCAAGTGAAGGGTCGATTTTGTATTCTTTACAAATTCTACCAATGTATAATACGATAATAAAAATTAAATGTAAAAAGTAATCGCTCCGAAACTTTCCGCTCCAAAACTTTTGGTAAAACAGCGATTTGTATGTGTAGCGTGTGTGTGTGAGTAAATGTGTCAAGATACACAGCACGTTGTAGAGAGATTTGTTTTTAAGACCATTATATTTAATGGTCTTTCAAAACGATGCTGATGATTTTAAATGTCTTGACATATGAACGATTTATAACATAGGTTGAAATTCCATTAAACTAAAGGATCGCCCGGGAACATCTGAAAAAACAAAACAAAAAAAACTGGCCCTGCTATTTATTCGTATCCTTGAAAAAAAACCCCTTTAATAAGCAACACACAATTGAAAAAATAATCTATCCGTGTTCTAATGTCGAAACAGTCGAGTCCCTTCCGAGCGTCGGGTTTTGTCTTTTGCGAGCTCGTATCGAGCTTCTTCGATACACCTTGTATATTCGACACACCGCTGTCTTGACCTTGGCATATATCGCATGTATCCACGTGAGATATATATTCCTTTTTCCGTCGGGAGTGAAAGAGAAAGAGAGAGTGAGTGTGACTGAGAGAGTTTATGAAAAATCAGCGACGACGTCAATACTTCGATCCTTGGCGCGTCCTCGTTCATCCTGAGAATCCGTGGCGGATAAATGGACTCACCTCGATAATATTCTTGTTGGTGAGGGACTCGTGGGGTTCGTTGTACTCGGTGTACTTGAGGAGAACCTTGTCCATGTCGGTGCTCGCATACTGGTACAGCTTGTTGCTCGAACTGAAGATAATCAGCGCGATCTCGCAGTCGCAAAGTACCGACAGCTCGTACGCCTTCTTCATCACGCCGAATTTCCGCTTGTTAAAGGTCACCTGTCGCATATAAAAGCAGAGGGGGGGTCGCATCGAAGGTGAACCTCAGCGTGGTCTCGAGCCATTAAGGCTGCTAAAAGCCGAGATGGCCGCGGCCGACGCGAATGCCACGCGGTTTCGCGATAATTAATTCATCTCTCGCGTTGTTTTAATTGCCCGATCGGTCACTTACGTAAGATCGCATCAATAATTAACAAGTCCGATCTTTTTATACGGCGGTTCTTACGTGCCTGCGCCTTAAACACCCTCCCGCCACGAGCGTGGATTTATTTTCAGAAAAAAAACGTATCTATAGAATCGCTCGTGTTTACCCGGGAGACGATTACCTTAATTATGCATTATTCTATATTTTACATAGAAAGGCAAAAAATAAGATGCAAACGTGAATTTAAAAGATCGACTTATCGGACATAAAAATCCTTTCGATACTTTTCCTTGAAAGTTAAAAGACGAAAATTTTGAGCTCTGCACACTGCCACGTGTGCAGAGCTCAAATTTTCCTGATTGTTACAACTTCCAAGAATATATAATTGCGCCGAATTTGTTACGTGAAGGGACGTCGATTGAATTATTTCTAATTACCTGACGATTCCGTTCGTCCGTGATACGTGAAATCTGAATCTTCTTTCGACCCATTGTTGCACCACGTCTTGAATAAGAGGCAAGTCTTCGAAAGTCACTGGATGGAATATTAAGAACACTGCAACACACAAAGAAGAGACATTGTTAGCTCGTTTGAAAATTTTATAATAAACAATATAAAAAAAATGCATATGTAAAACATATGTAAAATCATCGCTCACTTACTCTCTCACTTTCTCGCTGCTAAAGCGAGAAATTAGAGAAAATAGAAAATTTGTGGATGAATAAGCTTGCAGAATACAAGTCGAATATTTTTAAAAAAAAAGTGTTTTCGCGAGACAATTTTGAACGGGAAAATTATCGGACGGCGGCGGTCTCGCTTTGAAACGAATCCCACCGCACGGCTCTCGGGATTTAACGCGTTTCGCTCCTCGGGATGCTGCGGGAAAAGGCTACACGGCGATAAATAAGCACGACAGTTCTGCGGAGAGCGACAGAACTGGACCGCGCTTTAAAACCTAATATTCAATGGAAACTCGCGCGCGTGTCACTTTCATGTATCGATTACGATGCCGTGCGTACGAACAAGTTCGCAAAGCGCCGGCTGGCGTGTGCTTCAGAGTGCCCACGGACCGGCAAACAAAGTGTCGAATCGTTTACCACTGCGAGATTGCGGCTTTCAAGCGGAATAAAAGGGAACGATGTCGTGCGCGACGTTGTTATGGGAGGAGAGCGTGTTTTTCAATTGGAATTGATAATTGAGCTACCGCAGCGAGACGAGCTAATACAACGGAATTTTTAACTAAGCGCCGAGATAAAACGCACGTCCATTCTGTGGTATTCTTTTTTTAAGGAAAAAAAAGCGGATATTTATTTGAGTTCTCAAAAAAATCTGTCGCGGGATTACAATTGCCGGCAACGTTTCACTGATGACGTTCGGAGAAACGATAATCGTAAAAGTAATTGAAGTCATTGCAAGCGATTATTATGATTTAAAAACAAACTAACATTTGACATTTAGCAGATTCCGAGAGAAACAGTATCGTTAAAGAAGCTTTTCTTTAAAAAAGAAATTACCCTGTACACCAATTATTCAAATACGAAAAGTTAGCAGATCACTTTGAAATCTAATTTTCTTCTCAAATAAGTCAGTTTTACATCTCTCTCTCTTTTTCAATTTTTAGCATTCGCTGTATACAAACGCAATGTCTTGGATCGACGGTAGCTATATTATCTGCTTATTTATTGCGTCAATATACTGTTTCATAATGCGCTGTGTCCGCATTATTTTTAGTACAGTAGTTAAATATCAGATTTACCTGCTGCGAGTCATCAATTTTACATTTTTATAAATGTTGCTCTTCCTCGCCGCTCAACTGCCGAGCTGTCAACCGCGTCAATTCTTAATGCATTTTTATCCGAAAGAAGATTTGTCATTATTATTGCAATACATTCTAAAATTGCGCAACGGGTGGACAATATAACGATGGACGGCAACAAATTAATCGCCGCGATATTCGCTGTAATACACTATAAATACGGAACTATTACGGTACCGGCGTAGAATTAGCCACAAGCGCGACCGAATTAAACCGTTTCGGGCCCACAAATAAGTCGTCGGGTGTCGGGAGGGAGGGGAACTAATTTAAGCCGGTGGGTGTTTTTACGGGCGAAAAATAAGCTCTGGGTCAACGGATTTGCACCGCGGCTAGACCGCGATATCAAACCTTTAAACTTCGTGCAGTATCGAGCTTTTTTCCGTGCGGCACGCCGCCCAATTAAACTCGAGTCTCTCAGAAACGCAATTGTTAAGGCTATCGCACACAAAATTGCATAGCCACATATGCATAGCATAAGATTGTCTGGACCAATGAACGTCAAGCATAAAGTTGCCATATTGATTTATACTTAATGCTCATTGGTCCAGACGATTTTAGCATATGCGGCTATGCAATTTTGTGTGCGATAAGCCTTAGGCCGGCTTCATACCTTAGCAGAAAAGGAGAAAACAGAGAAGCAGAAGCAAATCAGAACTCTCACTCATAGTAGGCAGTATGTATTGGTACATACTATTACATACTGCTTACTATGAGTGAGAGTTCTGACTGGGCTTCTGCTTTCTGCTTTTCTGCTAAGGTGTGAAGCCGGCCTAAGACACGTAAAAGAATAGAGAGAAAACGAAAAGACAAAAGATTTGCGTATCGGACTTTTTGCAATAGAAGCAAAATCGTTGAAATTATTAAGTACAAATGATACGTAAAATTTAAAAAGTCCTGTTAATCGCTCGCCTTACTAACCCGAGATAACTCGTTTTGCAGCGATACGCATATAAAAACATTATTCCGAGATAACAAGATAACTGAACTTTTTTCGGTGTATAAAAACAACAGAAGGAATACAGCGCGTTCAAGAAGAAAATATTAAGTTAAAGACGCGTATGTTTATTTTGTAAAATCCCTGGTGCCGGTCTTGTCTTCGGGGGAAGAAAACGTTTATCACAGACTTCAGAATTCAGTATTCTAACGAGTTTCGAGCCAAAATTGAGGCAAAATCCATTTGAAATAAACAATGTTACTTGGTCGCTCAAAAGTCGGTCTGAAGATTAATTTATTAAAAACGTGCCGTTTCTATCGTTTATAGCTTGAAGACTATCAGAATCTCGACATTTTCGTTAAGAAAGAAAAGAATTGACACATTTTCTATAGTAAAAAATGATGAAGCAAGTAATATATGTATATCGTTAAAGGATTTTCCCTTGCAATCATAACCGCAATTATTGTAAGACAGAGCTTGAGATAACGAAGAAGAGAGGCACGAGAAGCTGAAAGGTTCTTCGACAGCGGCGTGCGGGAGCGACGGCAGCAACGAAAACTCAACCGCGCTAATCGCTAAGAGGATGATGATTCATCGTGTGTTATATTAAAATTGCTTTTCAACCGCGAGTGGCAAGTGCGCGCGAACGCGTGGTGCGAAATGTGATGCGAAACATAACGGCTAGCGTCGGCAATTTTATTATCGGTAATTGACGCGGCGATCATCGCGGTAATCACCGACGTTCATTCATCTTCGACGACTTTTCGCGCATGAAATTACCATCTCGCGACGCACTTTTGCAGTTCTTTCCTTCCGGAAAAAGCAAGAAGCTCGGCCCTACCGCGCTCGCTTCATTCCCCCGAGGTGCATTTAGCGCTAATGCGGTTCGAAAATGGTCACGCCAGCATCATGCGGTTTTAATGAAATGTAGAATTTACAAGCGCGACAATCAATACGGAGTGTTATCGTGTTTTAAAAATAAAAATGGGTCAAAATAAATCCAAATGGAACAGCGGAGTCAACGGAGATTTATTCAATGCGTCGTGAAACATTCTAATATCTAGGATGAACTTTGTTGAGATAAAAAGAAAGTCGAGAGCCCCATTTTACTTATAAATAATTAAGTCTGAGAACAAACGCGGTCTGGTAGCCGAAATTTTCGATCTTTGTAGTTGAGAAGCTGTGAAGAGAATGGAGAGGTCGATCGGTTAAAGGGAAAAAAAAACCGGGTTGACCGTTTATTAAAGATAATCGGCTAACAGTGCATGAATACCAATAGCGTCCGGCGTATCGCGATCGTGAAGCGGATAGAATAGATAATTGCGAATTGTATAATATGGAGCGCGAAGCAGATCGAAGCTTCTTCCCTACGACGTTCGGAGGGGCATTGGTGCCTAGGTAATTAAAAGCAATTAAAAGAACCTTTGTATTCGTACACAGCGTATACGCCGCGATTGGCAATGACGTCAGCTGGGAAATAGAAAGCGATTCCTTTATCTCTCGCAACCATATGCCGTATTGAGGCAGATAGCGTTAATTGCTTCGATCCATCGCTAATGCGGTGAAAATGTAACAGTGAAATACGACTCTTCCTTCCCCCCCTCCCTCCTCCGAGAGAGAAAAGTTCGTGGGCGAGATCTACATCCAATAATCCTTCAAACACTGGCAAACGCGAACCCTCGGTTTGAATAAAAAAGTTTCCGCGGGAGCGTGGGGTGGACTTATTCGGCCTCGAGCTGAAGTTGTCAGTGAACTCCGAACTTGAGAGAAACTGCGAATCGGCGAAAAACTCGCATCTTGAATTTCGATCCGACTCCGAGGCCTCGGCTTCGGCGATAATAATTCGTTCTTGTGATCGCATCATCCGGTTGTGTCCGATGTCAAAATATTGCGCGTTTGCTCGCGATAAACGCGAAAGCGGTATCTTTTCCCCGCGGCCTACGTTTCCTTTCGACACGCTACATTCGTGAGAAACAGTTCGACAGGCGAGCGATGCGTGTCTCCCGAGGCTGATGCGAGGGTGGCGATTATTACTTCAATGCCATTACCGTGTCCTGAATGTGTAATACACGGTGCCTACTGTGTCCTAAATTGCGTAATACACGATCGATGCGGCAGGTATGACGTTCCTTCCACGCGGCCGAAACTAGTCTTTTCGTCCTCAATAATTAAAGAGGCCTGCCCGCCCTCTGCCCGCTTTGAAAAAAAAAATACGGCGCCGTTTTACACAAATTTGCACAAATTAACGCGATATTTGTAACAAACACCGATATGTATATATGTATATAATTACGTGTAACGACCGTAAGTACGAGCTCGAAAAAATTCGTCGAAAAGAGTGTAAATTCGTCACAATTGCGTTTTACTTTCGATTAGACGAAAAAAAGAACAAAGTTTTTAAGTTTGGACAATTAGCAATTCTAATAGATGTTGAATATCTAAACTATCGGAATAATCATTGAAAAATAAGCTCTTAGCGATTTGTTGATAACTCTTCCTAAGTATAATTATTCGAATGTTTATTTCGACTTGTCGAGAAAGAAATGTACAACGAACCGACGCACAAACAAATTCGTGAATTATTTTTACATCCAAATACGCTTAAAATACACGGACGCGCGCGTTCATCCGTCACATCGTCTGCTTCTAACGAAGTGATTTTTGTGAAACTAACAATATCTAAAGTATATCAGCACGGATACTTGGGAGTTGAAGAGAGAGAGAGAGAGACAATTCTCTCTGCGATATAGACGTAGTGATTCGTATTGTTATCTCATTGTGCAACGCACTGTCCGATAAAAGCCAATTGGCAATGTTGTGACTCAAGAATTTTATCGCCATTGATACGAATGAGTGACGAAGGTCACGAACGGCAAGAGGATTTTTCAGCTGGTGAAAAGTAGATAGCCGTCGCAAGATTGGAAAGATACGCGGCGCTCTACGATGCGACACGTGTCTGTAATTTGGCTGTGTAATATTACCATGCAAACGATCGGCCAGGGAAATAACGACGCGAGTACGTAATATGGCCTCTGATAACGACGCGCTTATTTGCGTATACTTGGCGTATTTTTATTTCGCTCATACTTTTTTCCTAGGCTCCGATCTCTTCGGTACCACACTACCAGCGGTATTTTCCCGAAGAAGTAGAATAACAACGACGAGGAAAAGATCAACGTAATAATAGTTTCAGTCCAATTTTTGTACGTTTAAAGGGACGATTGTCAATTGAAATTATAATCAGCGCCACGATGACTCGTCCAAGAAAAAAATTTGAGGTTCAGATTGAACAAGTTCCATCTCGCAAGCAGAATTGCAAACCGTATTACCGACATCGTTTACGTTTGCTGGCAAACACGAAAAGAACAAACGTTAATAAAATTTCTTCCCCCCCCCACATTTCATAGTATATGAAATTTTTATGCCATCATACACGAAATACTGAACGCAAAAGTGTAGCGAGGAAACACCGTTTTATCCGCTCCAACTTTTCGCAGATATTTTATATCGCTCGCTTAAAAAAAAAAAAACTTTATATTACAGAATTTTGTTTCACGAACAAGATAAAGATGATATTGCGGGCAACTATAAAAGGGAGAGCCGGTGCTCACATCCCGCGCGCAAGGCTAATGAATAAGTCAGTTTTCCTATTCACGTATGCGGTGCTAAAACGCGTACACGCGTCGGAGTGCCTTGCGGCATGCAATGCAACCGTTGCGATACGTGATGACGAAGGGAAAGGCTCCCGTGGAAGGGATCCCGATTATACGGGGTGCACTACCCCACTACACAGCCATCGTCGTCACCGCCACCACTACCGCCGTCCGTTCGCCGAGCGATCTGCGTCAGAGGATCGATTTCTCAGCGGCGCGGTCTCGGCCGGCTTCAATAGCGGATTTGAGAAACGACGAAGAACGATAATCCGGGATGATCACGATGCAGACCGGCCGGCCGGCCGGCCGGCCGGTCGGTCGGCCGACCAGTTGCCGGGAATTACACGCCCTAAAGTTTTCCCGTCGGTTGAACGACGAAGAAGGGGTTGTTGCGCGCCAGGCATACGCGAACAGGCGGCGCGTTAACAGGTTGCGACAAACAAGGAGTGGTCGTGGTGTATTCTTCAACCTTGCACAGGTGTTCTCCCCCTGGCCCCTATTCCCCCTTGCGCGCGCTGTCCTACTGCGAGTAAAGCCCGTGCGAGAAAGGGAGGTGAGAGAAAGAGAGAGAGAGAGAGAGAAAGAGAGAGATACGTGGTGAGCCACATACGCATACATGCACACGGAGCCCGGAGAGGCAGTAATGTCTTGATGATAGAGAAGCGCGATTAATCGAGGCGTGCGAACGGAAGCGAATGGCAGTTGGAATGGCCGCGTTATAATCTACCGTCCGTTCTGGAATTTTCATTTTCCACGAGATCGCCACAACGCTCGTGGCGATCGGCGCCGGACAGCTGCCCATCGATTGGACTTTATCGATCAGCACGAAGATGCGATTAACGTTGTCGGGACGATTCGTAAATACGTGCACGAGCGGGAGAAAATGTAACTAATATACTGCATTAAGATATATGCATAATTTGACTCGTTAAATACTTATCAGATAAAATGCTGAGTCGAAGGAAAAATATAGATTAATATTGAAAGAACTAATTACCTTATTTAAATATCATTTATATAAATGTTATTAAATAATATTCATAATTTAAATCAACAAAACGTGATTTTTAACATTCTCGTTTTACGAACATCTTTCTAAAAAATATATATTACGATTGTTGGAATATTACATAGAGTGTACCAATTATTTGTCATTTATGCCGGCTTGATAAGCAAAACGTCAACAAAAACCCGCTCCGAGAAAACGAGCGAAGCGCGTGAGACGGATAACGAGAATGACGCGGATAAAATAACACGGCGGACAAAAGCGACTCGACGGAGAAGAAATCACCGATCGATCCTCGCTCTCGCGCACGTGTAGGGGCCGACAATTTCGACTCTAACGGTTCAATTACGGCCACCGGCGGCCCGAAAAGCTGTTCAAATATTAATGAAATTTGCATACGTTATCGGAGACGAGCCCAGGAGCGGCAGCGCCTCGCGATATTCGTTGCCTTTTCGCACATACTTGATCGCGACAATACACTGCGAATACGTTATGTAAGAGAGAAGACGGAACGTACAACTGTGCTAAGTACCAATGACGAAGAGGCGCTACGAGTCATCGTTTCTACCTGTTTCCGTACATATTTACGTCGTTATGTTCGACATAATCCGTGATACACGCTCGATGTATATATAATTACTCGTCGTGTAATTATGTGCTACCGTCCTTCTTATGATGTTAATATGTAAAGTTAATGTTAATCAGGTAAATTAATCTCTCCCGTCTGCGCGATATAATCGAAGGACGTTAAAAACTCGCTTAAAATAAAACGCACAATAATCATGTAACAGATTTTAATGTTTCTTTCCTGCACTTTGTCTACGATTGTAGATGCAAGAGCCTCAATTATATCGCGAGCCGCGGCATCTTAATTCCTTTGAGTTTCAGCAATTTCTCCCGATCGCAGATTATTTCTTTTCTCGGTTTATTTTCCGCTCGCGCACGGACTCACTTCTTTCACTTCTAGTTTTTATTATCTCGACATGCATTACCGTTATGAATACGGATAAAGATCGTCGATAAATAAAAGATGTAAATAAAAGATGCGAGTTGCTTCGTTCGTCGTCCTCTCAAACGCAAATCGGGAGGAACAGTGGGGGGGGGG
>VBVR01000299.1:0-29083 GCA_011638315.1 Tetramorium parvispinum | reverse complement strand
CTTAATTTAATCTCCGGGATGAGATATTTTACGCACGGACGTTGCGGATTGTAACCCGCGCGATTAGATCGCATCTCGTGCGTGAGCGATTATGAAACGCGATCTTGATGTGAGACGCGGTGTAAATTGAAGCGCGACGAAAATAACGGGGTAAAACGGCGTGCAGCGCGACGCGCCGCACCGGCGTTAATTCACGTAACGACACATCGCGTGCTCGCGATGAATGGGAAAAGCTTTTAGTAAATATAGTCCGAGGGGGGTTAGAATTAGAACCTGGCGAGTTAAAGCCAGGGTTTTTACGTGTACGCCGGCTGCCAGACGTTATATAGCGCGCGCGGGGAGAAGAATTATCGGTCGCGAATCCGTTGTTTACGTTTCAAAAGCGCGCACACGGACGATCGAGTGGGCGAAACGTTTGTTGATTCTCGCTTAAGCGATATAAATAAAGCACGCGCATGCTAAAACTAACATTTAATATTTGCAATTTGATTATTGAAAGTGAGAGAAAAAAAAAGGGGGAAAAGGCGAACCTGGAAACGTGGTGAAAAAATGAACTTCGCCTCTCCGCGATTCGCATTTAACTCTTAATTTTACTGCTCTGCATTCTTGACGTCAAGGAAACCTAAGGACGTCCACAATTATCGGTGCTAATTGCAAGCTGGATTAAAATCCCTCAACGTCCGTGCGTAAAATATCTCATCCCGGAGATTAAATTAAGTTTCCAGCGCGTTACATACGAAATATACACGGGATAGCGTGCCTCCTTTAATTGAAAGTATGCCTACAGGAAAGCTGCGTGATCTTCATAATTAATAAAACTAAATCGAGTGTTGTTACGTGCCACCCGTGATTTACGTCAACCATTAAGCTTCGATATAAAATTTGTTATCGATTAACCGACGTAAAATATCTGTTTTTCCCCTTGAGAAAAAAAAAATTCAAGACACTCTTTCAAGTTCGACATTGCGCATGGAAATAATATGATCTCCTAATCATAGAATTTGACCTCACCCTTCCATTATTATCTTACCTTTTTTTTATAAATAGCAATAACTAGACTACGATTCCTGGATTAGATTACGATTCTTACGGACTATGAATCTACCGAGTTGAAGAACCGCCGAGATTCGCGGCGGATATTCCAGTATTGTTCGCGCGCGAGGAAACGGGAGCGTGAACCCCTGCCCCCCCCCGAGTTCGCGGGATAATGATTTCTCGGCGTCGGTCGCTATCACACCGTCTTGCCACCTCGGCGCGGAATCGACGTTCCGTGCGTGTGATCGATCGATGCACGTGTGTGGTGTTCCCCCGCGTGCGAGTAGGCCTCATGGCTTTTCCAGCACCGTGAGAGGAGAAGGGTGAAGGGGGAGGGGGGGTTGGTAGAGATAAATTATTACTCGCGCGCGCGCGAGTAATGAATGAAAAGCGGTATAGCGTTCGCTCGCGCGCGCACTCGCTGTATATCCCCCTTCGCTATCTTTACCGGCGTTATACGGACGGAGAGATCTAGGAAAAGCGCCTCACTCGACGTGTCTCTCGCGCGATCGAATTCGGTTTATAATACAAGAGCGTACAGCCGGAGTGAGGGTCAGCGACCAGCCAGCCTGCACCGGCCTATACATCTCCGGAGAGACACAGTGAAATACTCGGTATATCAGGAACGGGTGAGCGTAATATTACGACGAGGCCACAATAAGGTAACATCGGAAATAAACACCGCCGGGCTTGATTTCGCCGCGACCGTCGGGGACAGGAATTCGCGCGCGAGAGAGATCGGCGAACAGTTGGGGAGAATTAGAGTTTCGCTTGTGCGGGATAAGGATTTAAGTGTTCAGGATGCTAACAGCTGTTCAAACACTATCACGGACTAATTCTTCGGTTAACGGTTTGGAACAATCCGGATGTAATACGGTCCATTATCGGTGCATATTACAGTATCGTCAATATAATGGCATATTGAAACGCTATGAAAATATTACGTCGCGGCAGATGCTCGGGAGACGCTGAAGCCATCGCCGAGGAGAACCTGAACGATCGGGTTGATTGAGGAGAAATTGGTGAACGGCAAATTCATCGTAATAAACACACGTGTGCGTACACGATTCCTCGCTTACGTTACCTAATGGCGTTACTGCTTTTAAATGTCTCCGCGAAATGTTACGCAACGCTCGACCTTCACCCCGGAGTCGAAAGGGAGAGAAAAAAAGAGTGGCTGAAAATTATGAAATATTCTCTTATCGGACACGAAGCTGGTTCCGATCGACCGAAGAAGCCGGCCCGGTACTTAATCATCGAGCGTCCGTTTTCATTGGTGAGTCGGTCGCGGCTCGTGCGAACACGTGAGACTCATTTGCATCTCGTTACATCGCGTCGATTAATAATCGGCGCGATAGCGGGGCTCCGCCGATCGCAGAAGCCGTCGCTATCTGACTGCGAGATATACACACACATACGTCACACACGCTGAGAGCGCGTACGGTCCAGCTGATAAAACTCGTGCCTTATCGCGGCGAGAGATTGTGTCCGACGACCGAGAGCCGAGTCAATATCAAATTCGAAGGATTATCGCGCGAGATGCGCGGGATCGCGCGGCAGCACAAGTGAGACACGGGAACGAAATACGAGGAACGAGGTAATGGTGAGCGCGCAAGAATCGCGTGTATTAACGGAAATTACTCGAAGAAAATATTGCGTTGATTCTTATTACTTTGATATTATCTTGAAAAAAAAAAAAAAACTCGATGTAACGCTTGAATAAATTAATTGATTTAGATTTAAATTATCACGTTCAATAATACATTATCTATTACTGAAAAATTGCTACAATCATCCTAATGATAAAGAACTAAAGTAAAGTGCAAAAAAAAAAAAACATCTATTTACCGCATTTTTTCCGTTTCCCGTAACTGTTTGAAGGATACGTAATAAACTTTATCTATCTATCTATCTATGCCTTATTCTTTATATCTTATCCTTGTGGCTGATAATTTCAGACCTACGTCCGTGTGCGTGTGTACGTGTTACTCGATGGAATCTTCGCTCGACTAACAACTATGCCGGCTCGTTAGGATGTCGCTTTGTCGGATCGTTTATGCGTGCAAACTTGCGCAGATTCCGCACCGATGCTCGCGCGCTAGATAGCGAACCGATCAAAACGACCATCGATGATTTATGGTATTCCGAGTAAAATAACGCGGCGCGTAATAAAAGTTAAGCGTGCCTGACAATGGCACGCATTCGGAAATATTTCATGCAAAAGCGGGAATAAATGTCGCGTGTATGGCAGCGATAAATTAAAATATAAAGAAATATTACGAGAGCTACAACGAGATAATTCGAATCGAAATTGAGAGTGTTGACGTTTCGAAATTATGATATTTATCTCTTATTACAGATTAAACCTCGATCGATTGTTTTACAACGATATATCTATCATATTTTTTTTCATGAGATGAAATCTCATAAAAAATTAGTCTACCACGAAATATCGAATTCCTGCATTCTGTGTTTTTCTCTCACGTCCCAAATAAAATTGTCACGACGCGCGCGCGTTCTAGATGTTGATCGAATGTTGTTTTAAGGATCTGATTAAGTATCTTGTGGGCAGGAGAGATATAATTTATCACAGAGGCGTGATCCTCGGATTACACGGTGGATACCAAGCGCGCTCTTTTCTCTCTCATGTTCTGCGAAGGGAGGGCGTCTTTAATCGGAGCGAGAGAACCGAGCTGGGTCCCCATTATTTTCTCGGTCAACCTAACAAAGTCGATATAGCGACAGAAAAAAAAAAAAGAATTAGTAACCCCTAATCGGCAGCTTGCAATCCTAACAGCCTCGTGCATGTTACGTCATTAATTATTCCGGTTTAATGTGTGTAATATACGTTTCCCTTTACTTTCCCTCATGCGTTTGTTTATAAATAAGATTCAAATGCATCGCGATTTATCGTAAATTCTTGTAAAGACTTTAAAAATATTTATAAAAATTTATACGCTTTGAATTATATTAAATACGTATATAATGAATACGACGAACGTATCATTAAAATAATGCGATCACAATCCAATTTTTTATTATCAGAAATTTGATAGGAGACTAAAAAAAGATTTCGCCATTATTTAATGTGAACTACAATTTAGGATTTTAAACAGATAGCGAAAGAGGGGAGAAAGAATGCAACGCCAATAATTTTGAACGCGGAGAGCGTTCGTTTCACTTTCGATAAAACGCAGACTTTCCAAATGGAATCTGCATGGAACAACAATCAGATTCTCAGAGGAATCTCTCGTCTTGCATTTACTTTCGTTTTGCATTTCGCCTACCGTCGGTTTCCATATCCCAGCTATAAATTATGTAATATTTAAATTATGTAATCTCCTCGTTTAGAGCCCCGACTATAAATTAGATAAAGATATTACTACTACATATCAACGTAAACAATGTAATACTGCACACACGTTCCACTGATTGTCTTATCAGCACGGCATTAATACCAGCTTGAGGAATGATTAACCGTATCGAGCGTGCATTTGTAGACAACGATTGTTCCATCTTTGAAATAAAAAGTTCAATTCTTTTCTACCGTAATCGTCGACCGCGCGAGTCGACATTTTAGATTATCAATAAAACAATATCGACCATAATCCAGGGGGAATTATACATCCATGTTACTCTAATAATTCTGACCGGAGAACGTCAGACCGTGACAGACCTAATTCGGAATGATTATGAAATTACGACGCCTTGAATAAGACAGCCGCAGATATCGAATTAGTGGCTGAGTACTAAAGCACACAATGGTGATCGAATTAAAGGTAAGATGCGATCGCCGTTACCGCATTATTCGCAATTACTATTCAGCATCGTCAAATTACCTAATCCTAATCACGATCGGACGGTGGCATTAAACCGCCCGCGATTTTGACAACGCGGGGGTTTTACCGTCTTCCCGCGGGCAGGAGGGAAGAGAATAACGGAGTGTCGCCCAGCGCGAATAAGCCACATGTATCCTGAATTATAATGCCGCGTTTTCGGATAAGGCGGAGATTGCGCGCGCGGCCGGATCAAAGATCACGACGTGTGGGAGAACACGGAGAGATTATCGTCCCGAGAAGAGGCTGGTCCCTCGACCAAGTGTCGAGGTGAGACAGCGAACGCGGCGCGGACGGAGGCGCGCTCGAGATATCAACCTGGACGAGGTCCAAGAAGAAGACGCACACGCATACCTGACAAACATCGACAGTGGGGGGAAGAGGGAAGGCCTCTCGACGAAGATTCAGCGTGACCGAAAGAGTGTCTCTGCCTATCCTCCCACCCGCGTTCTTCTCTCTCTTTCTCTCTCAATCTGTCTCTCTCTCTCTCACCCGGTTTTTTTCCTCGTCACCGCTACTGCGTTTGGTAAACTCACCGGATCTCGCAGTCTACTGGATCATCAGCGGGGCATGTCGACGGCGGGAGTCAGGTCGGTCGGCCGAGTCCCTGCTGAGTCGCGGCGTATCGATCGATCTCCCCCGCGAGAGCGTCAACGAGAGCGAGGCCGAGAGGCGAGCGATCCTCGGGATCGGCGTCGCGACGCGGCGCGCCGCACCGCACCGCGCCGAGCCGCGCGATCGCGATCTCGCTCGAGGACGCGTGCGTGCGTGCGTGTGTGTACGTGTGTTGGCGTCGATGACGAGGATGACGGCGCGCACCGGCGACTAGCTAGCGAGCGGCGGCCGTCGGATCGCCAACAACGACGGTACCGTCGTCGTCGTCGTCGTCGTCGTCGTGTCCCTCTTCCTTCTCTCTCCCCCTCGCTCACGACGTTCGGCCGTTCTCCAGAACGACGTCAATGGTCCCGCGCGCGCGATCGATATCTCCCCACACCGCGATACAACACCCCCGCGGCCGCCCTCGGCGCGGCGGAGTACAACGAGCCAGGAGAGGCGAGAGAAGATCGTGGGACGGCGCGATCGTTCGCCGATCAAAACAAAACTTGCCGCTGCCGCCTCGCTGGGCCCTCCTCCTCCTCCTCCTCCTCCTCCTTCTTCCCTCCTGCTCTGCGTTTCACGCGCCGGATGCTGGGATCCTCTCGCGCACTAATTCGCGTCGTCGCCGGCCGATACCGTCGTGGAGCTGAACGAGCGGAGAAGTCAACGCGAACCGACGGAGCACCACTCACGACCCTTTTCTTCTCTTTCTTTCTTTCTCTTGATCGGCGCTCCTTTTCTCTCCTTCTTTGGCACACTCTCCTCCTCTCTCTCTCTCTCTTTCTCTCTCGCGCACGCGACGCTCTGCCTTCACGCGGTTGCTGTCGGTGACGATTCGGTCTCGCTCGCCGTCGTCGATGAGAAAAATCTAACAGAGTACGTTCGCCAATTTTATTCGAGTCGAATCCTTCTTCCTCTTCTTCGCACGTTCGTTCTCTCTCTCTCTCTCTCTCTCTTCGCTTCCTTCACCTTCGCCGTGAATCACTCGCAAAAAGGGCGCACGATTTATATTTATAGGGAACCGTGTCTCGGTTGATGGGGAACGTGTGTCGTGGATTATTCTTAGGTCGCGGTGCGTGCACGCGTGGCTCCGTTCGTGTTTCGCGCGCGCGCGGGGCCCGAGATAGGTTAGCTTTTATCCCGCAGACGTGATCGCGGGGACTAGATGCGTTGACTAGATGCACAGAGGCGTGTGGAGAGACGCGGGCGAGCGTCCTTCTTAAAATATACTTTTCACGCGTGACAAGCGCGCACGATGGCGACGGCGAACGGCGAAGACGGCGGGCGAAGGACTCCGGCGGCGTAACACGCGCGGACGGCACTGCTTCTCTCCTCTACGCTGCCAGAGCGTATTCAAATTTAGACACGCGTCGTCTCACCGCGACTCCGACGGGTGCTGCCCTGGCGCACACAGTCGCGCGTATGTACGACGATGCACGACGGCGACGGCGGCGGCGGCGGCGGCAGCCGCTTGCGGTGAGCTTGCCGTGAGGACGGTTAAAAAACCGGGGCGGTCGCGCGCGCTTCGACCAGTTCGCCCCGAGTTCGCGGTCGAGCCTGAAATAAAGATTTGAGGAAGTCGCCGTTGAGTACCGAGCGAGAGAGTGTGCGCCTCGTACGTGCGTGTGCGCGAGCGAGACGGACGGTGGTGGCGAACGCGCGCGGGGGAGTAGGAGGAAGAGTCGGAGGGAGCGGAGAGAGCGAGAGAGAAGGGAAACGAGCGAGCGTGCGAGCGAGAGGGAGAAACGAGTCGCCGCGGCTGGTAATCGTGTACCAGTCGGTCCACCTCGTCTCCGAAGTTCGCCACGGTGTGTCGAGATACGTCGCCGCGGCGCGCTCGCTCATTGGTCGATAACGCCGCGGACGTCAGCCGGCGGCCGGCCAATCGCGCGGCGCGCGCGCGCGCGCCATCTCGCGCCGCTCGTCGCCGGCTCGTCCACTGGTGCGGCGCGGCACTTCCCCCTCGCACTCGCCGCGCCGTCGCGGCTCTTCTCTCGCACGACGCGTGCGCGACGCGCCGATTCGTTTTCTCGCGAGCGAGAGGCACCGGCGAATTCCCAATCACGCCGAAAACCACGCGCCCGTTTCGTTTTTCTCCTCTTTTTCAGCGCCCCCCTTTTTTTTCCATCGATTATGTCGATAATCTCGGCTTGACCGGAGCTTCGTCAATCGACCGAACTTATTTGCTTATGTTATATAATACGGATTAATAAAAAAATTATGAAGAAAAATATGCTAATATTAATGTATTTGAAAAATGCACTGAGAAAAATATAGGTACTTTTGGCCCCAACCATAATTTTATATTTCTAACGATAATTACGGTTGACATAATGATGCATATAATATTGTTAGAAATATTATAAAATTATGGTTGAGACCAAAAGCAGCTATATTTTTCTCTCAGTGTGTATTAATATCAATGTATTCGAGCTAATTTCTCTGTCAAATCATGCGCAAATTTTCTATCACAGCACAAACGTCATATAAAAAATGGAAAAAAACGAGTAATAAAGGCAACGTTTGCCTCAGATCTTTAACGCAAAAATTCTTGTCGATATTAAATGCGATAAATGAATATAAAAGTAATGTAGTTAGGTAGATACTATATCAAATGTTTATATATTCCATCAATTTAACTTCCTGCTTAATCACGGTGATTCTTAATGAACCTCGGAGATGGTGAAAGGCATAAATGCAATTTATAACGATTTGGAGAAATTGCAATACCGATCTCTCGGATCACCGATCGCGTGGGGAACTGCCGTCGGGAAAATCGAATCGATGCGCAATAAATAATCCGCGATTCCGCCACAGTCCCCAACGTAATTTGCAATCTTGCGTCGCGCACGTGTTGAAGGATGATTAAGTCCTCGCGCGCGGCGCAGCTGTTTTCCTCGCTCGGCGCCGAGGCAAAGTGCGAGAGAGCCCCCGCGCATCGCACGGCAAGAAAAATACTTGGCGTATCGCGAAAAAGAGGCACGATTACGAAACGAAGTTAACAACGAGATTACGAGTCGTTACGTCGTGCAACGTGCCGATAGGCGGAAGACGACGCGCGCGGAAAAGAGAAATGAATAAAGAGAGAGAGAGAGAGAGAGAGGAAAAAAAAGAAGCAAGCCAGCGGGGAATGCCGCTTGAATCTCGCATTGGCGTCAGTCGATGCGCGCGATTCGACCGGCGAAAGGCCGGCCGCGTGTTTACGCAAACCGTGTAGCGCATCCTTACACTTTATTAATATTTCGCCGGCCAGAAATACCGCGGCGGTACGGTTCAAGAATCGACCTGCGTTTTATACGGGGAGCTCGGCGCATTACAAAGTGTGTATGCGCGCCTCCGAGTCGACGAAAATAACAATTGTGTTATAGACTTGGCCGTACGCGCGAACGCGCGGCGGACTGCCCGAGTCATGCACCGCGGTATGCAAGTGCACGATTCTATTTGAGGCGTTATCCGCGCTTCCGCTCGATTTCCGCGTAACACCGCGCGGAAGAGGCGCCGTCCCGCTTTCTTTGTTTCCGCGACGGTATATCCGCGCATATACGCTCCGGGAGGCTGCGACAGGGATGCCGATTCGCGCCAGGACACGGCTCGGTTTCAGGGACGTTTGGTCCGAATCCGAACTTGGTATTCAAGTTCGTTTACATTTACGCGCATTGCATCGGAGATAAACCCGTGAAAGCGGACGAGCGAAAAGTAAATTGTTTACTCGAACGAAATTCCAGTTCGCAGGATTAAGTTAAACTGGCGAGAGTATATCGCAAACTTGCGACATGTCAATGCCATCTATGTATCGCTCGTTTGCGGAAATAATGACACAACTCGGACGACAAAGTTATTCTGAAAATAAATTCGAATGATTAGAATCTAAAGTTTTGTAATATTATTTTTAAATCCAATTTCGATATAATGAATGTAGAGAGTACAAAAGTATCTAGCTGTATATCAGCTTTTCATTCAGTGTTATTGAATTGAATCCTCACCATTCTTTTGCAAACAACTCAAAAATGACAACTGTCATTATTGCAGTAAATAACAAATGCAGTAAAATATTATATTTCTTGTAAAAGATATCACGATTGCAATAAATAATAATCTATGGAATACAGAGACTAAAATTAAGTCCAAAAGACGAGCGAACGTCAACTGTTTGATTTTCAGCATCACAGTTGACGGTAAACCCTAAAAGAACGGAATGAATTATCTGCACGGCGCGGAAGCGGAGATCATTTGTCGGTCCGATGGAAAAGGAGAAAAGAGCAGGTGATCTAGTAATCGCTCTCGTTGACAGTTTTCGAGACCGCGCGATCGACATTCAAAATCGATGTCCCGATTTCCACCGGATGCATCCGAAATTGACGTCGATTTGCTAAGGCGATATCGAGCGTCGCGGTAACACGTCAGTGTCGGAGCCACCGACACTTCATGTTGTGGTCCATCCGTTGAGCGTAGACGGCCGATAGCAAGACATTTGAAATCTGTCCTGACAAATATATATCAAATCGCCGCGAAAAATAGCCGCGGGTACGTTTCCGCAGCCGGATTTTACGGCGCGTCCATTAAAAATTTCGGCACTGCGCTCGGTCGGAGTCGCGAGTCCGGTAACACCATTTCTCCTCGCGGAATAAAACCAGGGTGAGATCAATATAGTAAAATACAAAAATAGTAGAATACAGACTAGCGAAATATCCTGGAATAGTAGACTAGATTGTATCAATATAATAGAGCACGCGGGTCTTTCCGTAACCATCAGTTCGGCCTCGTGAAAGTCCGGAATATCAATAAAATAACACAAGTTATCCTTTGTCGACGGACGCAAACTCGTCTAAAAGTAACGTTACCGTACGTTTAGCTGATGATACCGGGGGTTACATACAGAAAGGATTATTTATAAGATTTCAAAAGATCATGACACGCGGCTGTGCTGCGAGGATTATTCGAGCCGATCGAGGCATCCGTTCGAGGCCTGGGCTTTTTAGGCCCCGACAACTCGTGCACAACTGTTGCACTGGCCTGGATCGTATACAATAAGACGGAGATCTACGAGGCGGGCGGAATATTCGTGTCGGATATTCGTCGACGTAAAAAGCTCGCGGGAGCCGCGCGGTGTCTGTCGATATTTAACGAATTATCGCCGGTACGGGGGTAAATATAAATCTACTCCAGGTCGGATCGTAATGTATTATGCATGAGCTGCAATGTAGCTGTACCCCTACAGAGGTTGGACAACCTAACCCGTCGAGAAAGAGAGAAATTGAGAGAGAGAGAGAGAGAGAGAGAGAGCACAGGCGAGTGCTCAATATGTCCTGGCCTATCGATCTCGCGCCGAGCGAGCGCGAGAAGACACGAGAAACGGAAGACGTATAAGTAATTAATAAGCCTAAAACTGGTCCGCGGTCGACGATGATCGTTCGCACTCGGAGATGCACTTTGGATACGTAACGTCATTGTGTAGTGGGCAACGAGGTCGGCGGGTTCGACACAAGGACAGGCTCACTCGGTGGTACTTGGCTCGTAGGATTTTTCTCGACAGAACCGCGCACAATCGCCGAACAGAGTCTTAAAATTTTATTGAAAATTAACGTCGAATTTAATTGCTTAACTAAACCGTTTTAAAGTAATACTTCCATATAATCGTGTCTTAATTCACACAATATCTATTATCCTCAAATTATTTAATCGAGACTAAAATACGGCGGAAAAATTGCTCGGGGATAATCCGTTTCTCCCGTCTATATTAATTTCTGTTTATATCCATCTTTCTTTTTCTCCCAAATGTTGATGCAGAAATACCTCGGTGGCTGCGAATTGCGAGTAATCCGTGTTTTCGGATAATTATATGAATGATAATTACATCTGAATAATTATATGCAAAACAACATCGGTCTCTATTAAAAGTTGATACATTTCTGATGCGCGGCAATATTATATCTGATTATTATATCTGAAATTGGATAAGAGTTTTGATAGCGCGAATATTCATAGCGCCGTATCAAACATTACCAAGAATATGTACAACGTGCTACATAAAATATCGAAAAAGAATGTCAGACAAACGGCGCTCGGGCGAGCAGGGATATTTAATTAAGCGGCATAAGCTATGCATGGCCGTCGTGCGAGATGGAGCGAACTGATGCGACACGACGCGGCGCGGCGCGCCGAACGGATCGACTGCTGCATGTTCCTCACGGTGACACTTTCGTGGGGAAGAAAATATACCTATCCATTCAGCTGGAAATGACAAATTAACGGCGGATAATAGACAAGTAACTCGGTTATGAGGTGCATTCGAGAGGAGCCACGTGAAAAGTAACGTCGCTTCTGCCTGCTCCAGCAGCTCTCCGCAGTCGACCGATATAGATCGCGATCAGCAATTCTCGCGAATTCAGCGTTACATTATTTTAGCATAATATTACTATCCCGATGTATCCATTGCGCCGAGGTCGCGATGGAAAACGTCGTGGCAGATAGAAATAGAGCGTCGTCACCTGTCTACCTCACTTTAGTGAAACGTCACTTAAAAATTCGTAAACCGTGAAACAAATCGTGCTTAAAATCATTCTCCGCGATCGGGATCGCGATTTAATGCTGCCGCGACTGCCCTCGATGCGCATCGAGAGAATCGCGCGGTAAAAGTATAAATTACAAAAATAAACCACAAACCTTGCACAAAAAGATTTATCCGCGAGCTGAATTTACCATGCATTCGATGCATTAAATATGACCCATTTCTATTTGCGAGCGGCGTTTTTCTTATTTGTGCAACATAAAAAAGAAAGAGAAGCGTGCCTCTGTGTTCGTAATATTATTAACTATTTAACAAAGAGAGAGAGAGAGAAAGAGAGAGAGAGAGAGAATCGCTAAGGCAAATTTGTTATAAGATGATTATTTATCATTTATGCTTTCTAATTTTTGTAAATTTTTGCTCGTCCAACATTAGAGCCGTAGGATACTTGGTGCTAACAAACGGCTCTAATTTCGTTCTCTCTCTTGTTTCGAATGTAACGCGAGCCTTTTTTTCGGCGTTGAAATCGTCACGCAAAAAAAAAAGGCCGGGAATGTGGACGAGGAGGAAATTCCCGAGGGACGCAGAAAGAGAACACCCAGAAAAAGGGAAAGGAGGAAGAAAAAGGGGACGAGGGATGAGAAAAGAGAAAGCGTAGAAAACAGGTAGAGATGATGGGCGCGGATACCTTTTAGCACTGTAAAAGGGACGCCGGGCCCTCGTGATCTCCTTTTGCTCGACGGTGCGAAGGAAAAACAATGAACGTAACAAATACCTTCCGACCGGCGGGATCGATAACAATATCGGGGCGATATGTTATAGTCGCATCCCTCTCTCGCTATTTCCCTCCTTCACCTCCCTGTACCACGAGTCCCTTCTACATACATATATATATATATATATATATACATATACATACATATATATATACATATATATATGTATATATATCTTCGTCTCTCTCTCTGTCTCCATCTCTCTCCTCTTCTCGTCGTCAAACTCGCACGGCAGCGGCAACCAACGGTAGCAATGATATTAAATTCTTCAGGAAAATCTAGGAAAGTCCATCTTCATTATCGGATGAACCGCGCTTAACCGTGTGACCTGGTCGATCGAGCGCCGAATCGAAAATAGCAGTGCATCGAAAATGATGGGGAGCGAGACAGTTCGCAAAACGAAAATAGACATTGGACAACGGAGGTTTTTAAAATTCAAAGCTGCAAAACAATTATCCTTTATATCTCACGTTAATCGCCACTTCGCAATCGATCGACGCGTACCTGCCGGTAGTCCGTGTGACGTTATCAATTAGCGCATATAATTCGGTAGAGATAATTCGTCACATAGATATTTGGTCGAACAGATACCTGACAGATTCCTAATATTTAAATACGTCTCAAGTGTTTGTTACCGCCGAGATGTAATAATTAATTTTGTCACGATATAATAGACTCTCTTGCCAATAACTTCCACGCAACATAATTTATAAGAATGGAAAATTACGATTAATCTCAGACCCACGAAATTATATTCGTTCAATAATTTATTCTATAAAAATTAATTAGCTCAGCAGATATAAATCTCTTTTAGATTTTTTGAACTTTCCGATCCAAAGCTTTATTAAACTTTACTGTAATTTTTTACTTACAATTAATTTTTTATACATCCCACTTTGTGGAATATTGACAGGTTTAGAGTCTAAAATAAAATTTCAGATTTCTATTTATGCACTATGCAAATATATCATTTTAAATGAAAATCTTCAATCTCATTTTCATTATTAATTCTAATAATATAACTCTTCAAAAAGCCGCGGAATAATATAGATCACACTTGTACAAAATAGAATAAATCGCTTGTCATCGAAAAGATCCTTCTATCTAGTCAGATGAGAACTTTTGCGTTATTTGTCAGATAGATTTCTTGCCAATTAACGTTTCTACGAAAGTTATCTTCAAGTGAAAAAAAAGCAAAAGATTTATGATTACCGAGAGATATCATCAAGTACTTAGAACTTAGAAACAAGTAAATTCAATTAAGAAAATATATAAAAAAGGGTTAATATCGCGATCACGCCATCCTAGACACTCCGATATCAATTTAATATATCCCAGATATAAGACTAAAATTAATCCTATTAAGTCAATTCTCTAATAACCAATTATGCAGTACGCTTTAGAGAGAAAATCGAGTTGTGAATCGTCATTGTTATCGCAGTATTTTCACATATATGTGCACGAGAGAGAATTATGGATCGAAATCGATATAATTCGGAATAGAACGCAAATGTTATAAATACAATGGAAATAATTGCTGCGCTTAATGAGTGACAGTGGAAGTCACAATTGGCACGTGCGGGGTATATTTTTCTATGTATACCACACGCGAAAATTGGGACTACGGAAATATATTCAGCGGTTTCAATCTCGAAACTTGAAATATTGACTTATTCGAATATATCGCGGGTTCCTAATATATTTCCCAACTCTCTCTCAGGTGTAGCTTAGATGGAAAATGGATCTCGCGGATAATTCAATAAAGTGTAATTTTTAAACAGCATAAAACGGGGTCATCGCCAAGCAGGGAATATTTCCAAGAAGAGATATTTTGAGAAAAAGGGATTATAAGCCGAGCGAAATGTACGGGGCTATCAATAATTAATAAATCCGGGAGAAAGAAAAAGAAGAATGGATGTAGTGTGAGATATATCGTGATATTATATTACATTATATCGTAAAATTGATAAAATCTGCGACCGATAATACTCGCCAAAAATATTGAGCAAAATTACATATATTATACATTATAATACAATCTTATCGATTTTACACTTTTTGTTTAAAAACCAAACCAGCGAAATCACATACATTATAATGTATAAAAGAAAATTATTCGCAAAGACTCAATACACGCGGATTCGGAGTCGTTTTTTTTTTTTAAAGATAGTGACATGCTAAAACGTTTTGTCTACTTTGGAGTAGACGTTACGATTGAGGGCAAGTAAATAAATGCGATTATAGTAGATACAGTTCATACTTTTCAATATGTATCGCGAGCGAAGAACTCGTTTAACGAAGTCACATCGAATCAGGCGCTAAAAATTCTGCTCGAAGACTTCACTGGAAAAGGCTTGCACCCGCGGTTGGATCTAGGCGCTGTGTTTGCCCCAAAGCTCTCCTTCCGGAGGAGCAAAGAAACTTGGACTTCCCGTGGAAGAAGTAGATTTCGAAGGCTCGTTCGTGCCCGAACGAAAATACCAGGTGGCGACCATACCTCGTATTACCCGTTCGAGCAGCAACACTAACGAACGATCACTCGTATCTCTCTCTCTCTATCTCTCTGTCTCTTTCACTCTCCGCGCGACACTCCGACTCAAGACAGGCGTCTGTTGCCATACCGGATATCCGCTCACCCTGCCTGCCGTTCGTCCCGACATCTCGAAGGGACATCTTGCTCCTAGCATGAGAGGAGCAACGGCAGAAGGCTGAGAAGAGTTTGTCGAGGGTAACGAAGGGAGTTTTAACGAAACGATATATACGTATACGTAGGCGGGATGTTCACATATTGCCGGTAACGCGAGAGCGTGTCACGTTAAAGCCAGTATGTCTGCCTACGTTTAACCCTTCATTGCGTTTTACGCGATAGCACCCAGTGGATACTGGTGCGAATCAAAGAGTGATCGATTTTCTCGATTAACTTCCATCTCATCGTGCCGCGACAAAAATAGAAACGACAGACGCTACTAAATATACATATCATATAAATATTCGTAAAATTTTATCGCGCAAGAATCAACGGAGGAGAGTCTAACAGAAAATTTCAATCGCGAGTATCCCGGGGGAAAATATTTTAGAGACGAATTCTTCGCAAATAATAACTCTCTTGGAAAAAAATTTGAAGAAATTAAAATTCAGAGTTATATGTATAAAAGTCAAAACTGATATGAGATCCTGCATTATGCTTCTCTCGTATATTTTTTGCCGGATAATATAGTCTTTCCCGGCTTTATTTGAGTAACTTAAATGATATTTCGATGTGAAAGGTATGACAGGTATGAAGTCATATCGCGAACCAGCTGGGGAACGAGAAAAATCGCGAGACAGAACGAGGTAACGACTATAAATGATGTGACATTATGCATGGAACGTACGAGCTACTACTGCATCAACTGTTAACATTAAACTGAATAGGAATTGATACATTTTAGCAGACACGAAGATAAAAACGGTTGCGGGATAAAACTTGGCGTTTTACATAAATCGGTAATGAAATTTAACTCCAGACGCGATATTAAATAAATAATTAACGTAATCTCTTGAGGTTTATTCCGCAAATCTTTCTTCGATCGACCTTCAAACGAGCAACGTTTTAATCCATGTGGCATTTCTACTTTGTGTTGAATTGCAAGAAAAACGCGTCATGCTCACTTAAGTAATCAAACACGCAGTCATAGGAAATAGATGAAAACTTTATGTAGAAATAAATGAACAATTCCGAAAGGATAAAGCGATTTAATTCAACGAACTTCAATCCCCTTGGTATTTCTGCTTCGCGTTCAATCGTAAAAGAAAAACGCGTCACGTGTTTTAAGTACTCATTAAATAATCAAACACGCAGTTATATGGAAACAAGAAATAGATACAAATGTAGAAATATATGACGCGTAAGCGATGAGCGCAAATATTAAAAACATAACGCGATTTAATTTATTGCCCCTTGATCAACGTGGCATCTCTATTTCGCGTTTAGTCGCGTAACAAAGACGCGTCATGATCGCTCAAGCAATCAAACATGCAGTTATACGAAAAAAAAATAGACACAAACTTAATGCAGAAATATATGACGCGTGAGTGATAACGTGCATATCAAAAAGGATAACGCGATTTAATTTAAAGTGTATTGATCTACGCGATATTTTCACTTCGCATTCAACAGTAACAAAAATGCGACATAATCAATCGAAGTTATATGGAGAGAAGTAAATGTGCGAAGCTACATAGAAAAAAGAAGTAGCAAGCCTAATGCAGAAATATGCGACGCGTGAGCTATACCGTGAGTACTAAAAGACTAACGCGATTTAATGGGCGAGTATGTTGATCATTATGCTTTATCTGCCTACATGCTTATTTGATATTTCAATGAGCAGATTATGAAAATTTCAATGCACTATTAGCAGTCTGAACATAGCATTGCGGGGTTATTAAAATGTTTCGACTGCACACTGTTAACAACTCTCGCTAACGAGGGTATTAATTAAATGGAAGTCCCCGTCGGATTATATTAATTAAATCAGAAAACCATCGCCGGACGATATCGTTCAAGATACTCGACGAAGAGATTTTCAAAACACGCTAAATGTTACGTACGCGCAATGGGAAGAAAAAAAATCGATGGCGATGAGAAAAAAAAATTGCCTTTATATAACTCAATGATGCAGTTCAGTCCACGTTAGTTATGCTAATTTTATAATTTTTCCGTCGAACGGAATGAGTTTATTTGTAACTTCGTGATAATCAAATCATATGCCAATTACACGTACGAATTTGTACACACACATATATATAAGAAACTTCAAAGCGAGTCTCTCACTTCAAACGTGAAATGCAGAAATTTCAATTAAAACGCAAAAATCGACTGAATATATCGCGTAAAGGGCCAATAAATCTCTCAGGAAGAGATCCTCTCGCGTTTTTCGTATCCCAATATAGATCAATCTAAGATGTGGACCTAAGTTCCATCTCTGCCCTCAATCCTTCAGAGCTATCCGTTTCGCAAGCGGCTTTCGAATCGTGTTTCGGACCGAAAGCTCCCGTCAGGGTCTCGCGATGCAAAAGCATCGGCGTCCGTCGGCCATTCGGCCGCGTCACGACGCGACGTGACGCGCACTTGGCACAACGTCAAGAGAAAAGGAGCGAGACCGGGCGGGGCTTTTCGGCGGCGGGACGAGAGGACCGGCCCCCGCGCGCGATCGCGAAAGCCGAGGACCGCTGAAATATGATTTACGACGATACAGCTATCAGTCACCATAAACGAGGAGTGCTCCGCCAACCGGGCGGCGAGAAGGGAGGAAGGGAGGAAGGAAGGAAGGAGAGAACGAGAAACGTTGCGCGCCGGAAAAACGGAAGAGAAAAAAAAAAGAAAGGAGAAAAATCAGCGACGAGACGTTTGTCATGTGGAATCCGAGTGCGCTATCGATCGCGCCTCCGCGCGAGTTCGCGCGAGCCGTAAATAGTCACGCGGATTTTCGAGTCATCACTCTTCATTTTGCGCGGCGCTCGAAAGCTCCGCTTTGCAAGCCGCGTGCATTTAAACTGCGCGCTGCTCGCCCGCCGCGCGATGTCAATGAAACGCGTCAGATTCAATTAAGCGTGATATCAGTTCGGAACTTCGCCGACCGGCCTGACCCGCGGGCTCGTTGTGTTCATTAGCATTTAGTCGCCGGGTTATGTAAAATGCCACGGAAATATCGTCGATGTGTCGCGGATGCGCTTCCGCGTTTGCGGATAATATTGGGAAAAAATCAACGACCCAGCGCGCGAAATCCCGCCGTAAGCTCCGCGAAGCGTCAATGGACCATTAAGGGAATAATACAATCGTCGATTTTTCATCACGCGAAAAATCGTCCACGCGTTAACGATCGTCGAATTATACATGTCAAATGGAGATTAAATGTACCACGTCCATTTCCCCGGGTAAAGCTCTCTGTAACCGGGAAAGCTCCGTAATGGATGTCTCGTTTGTGCTTCTTATTTGAATAATTTTCTCGAGATGATCGAGTTCGTGGAACGTCGTAACGTTATACAAGGTCGTAACGATATGCCGTTATCTCCGCCGAGTTCTATGAATCCATTTGTGGAAACTTGAGCTTTCGCTTCTACAATGTAACGCCGCTCGCGACTCCGAGAGCAACTTTCAGTGAAAGCTTTGCGGTTTCTCTGAAAAGCAACTAATTAGCGATGTTCATCCGCTCGATTTTCCATCGGCACGCTCTCCGCATACGAACGCGGAGCTTCATGCTACGCGATGAATTCAATATCATTCGGCAAAGTATAAAAATTTCCGGCCGGAAAGCTCGGTTACGTTGCACGAATAATGCAGCATTATACGGCGAGATTTGCGCAAGGGAGATGAGTCGGTTCGCGTTCAGTACTTTCCGCTGCGCGTCCAAGGAAAGAGGAAAGACGAAAATTACGTTTTGTTCGGGGAGCAGAGATCGCGTGGATCATCTTGCCATCGTGATTGTCTAAGTTGGACAAACGGGTATACAAAAAACCTAAGAATACTACCGTAAGTCGTTTACATCGCATTGTTGTGCAAAGTCAAGTCGATAACGTGTAGAATTACGAGTGAAACGGAATAAAAGGAAAAACACGAGATTTCACATGTGTCAAATATTAAATATTGCATTACATCGTATTTTGCGAAGTTATAAAAATCCCTCTACAATTCAGATGAGAAAAAAAGAATTGAAGAGGTCCGATAAAGCAACGTCGCACAAAAGGGAAAGCTAACAAAACTGTTACATATACAGAAATGTATTGTGAAGTCCTACGTCGCGTTGAATCGCTTCTCGCGCGACTCGCCAGGATTCGTTTTATGCAGGAATAATAATAAACAATTATAGTAGACGAAACGTGGATTGGCGCGCAGGAACGATCAGGGCATCGGAGCGTGAAAAATACGCGCGAAGAGTATAAGTTGGTATTGCGCCTATACATGGCGTGTAATAGCACGCTATAAAATAAAAAAAAACAGCAAACCAGAAATAAATTGTACGCCCACTAACCACATTTTTTTCTGCATTATTAGATCGCAAGAGAGAAGAGAGAAAGAGAGAGAAGAGAAGAGAGAGAAAGCTAGGCGAGAGTCTAGTCAAGGTAACGGCGGCGATTATCATAAGAATTTACGTCGATGCTATCCACGGCTAATCCATGATGGCACAAAGCGAGGCCGTCACGAAAATGGCGAATACGGCGGGGAACATTAATTCCTAAGCACTCTGGCTAAGATACAATTAGTAATTCAATTTGTAACTGTCGAGAGGAGAAAAGGACAATTAACGAGGAAAAATAAGACGTCTCGGGGAATTTATCTTATTTTTGCACTAACCACAACAGCAAGTCGTTAATAATTACGGCCAATCGCAAAGAAATCAACAAATTGCTGCCGAAAATAACAATAATGTGAGCAGATCCTTAATTCTTCTAATAAAAAAAAATGCGCTTTTCGGGTCATGAAATAATTTGACGTATGAATCATGCAGATGCATTAAATCATGTAAATTGTTTTCCTTTCAACTACTTAAATGCAAATGTAATATGAAGGTAATGTCACAGTGGTTTCATAAATAAAATTTTGAGATTCGATTTACAATATTTCTATCTAAACATAGGACCGCTGATTGTAAGTAGTACAACATTAAAATATCGACAAATATTGTCAATTTCGAGAATAATTTATTTCCTATCATTTCAGCAAAAATAAACACTTCTCTAGTTCTGTAAAAAATATAAGACACTTTGTACAAAATCCCTAACGTTTTCCGATTCGTTAGTTACGTTCAATTTTTCTGATTTGTCATAATTTCCTTGACTCGATAATTGTATGAAAAATATTACATTATAAGTGCATTCACGATAACTAAAATCGTGCAAGAAATGTTAGATTGAACTCACACGATTTTCCGCGGAAATTGGAAATTGAATTAAGGACCATGTGCTAGTAATACGAGGAATTGCTATTACGAACAGCGCTTTGTTTCGATTGAAATTACTTCGAAGTAAATTAAATTAAACGATGATATGCGTACATATGTTCACAATGGATATAGGTTCATGAATTTGCAAGTTTGATAGGAATTCGCAAGCTGCGGAATTCTGCAGCTTTTAATCTTTCCGTAATCGAATAATCTCGAGCCCGATAAGGCAGAGATTTTTCTTAAATCGTTTTATTCCGCTCAATGTACGAAAAATGATTTGGAGGAAATTATCTGGAGAAATTTAAATTTTTACGAGCGTAATTTTTACGTCTTATTAAATTTTCAATAATGCCGCAATTACCGCGGCATCAAACTTGAAGACACATTGAGAAAAATGAAAGCTGAGATGCTCTTAAAAGTGAAAAAAATTCCGACTCTAAGCGCAACATTTTCGCCTTTGAGAACAAAGAGATAAGATCGATCTATTAACGTATCGTAGCACGTTACGGCAAAGGGAAATCGCGACTGGATCTGGCAGCCAAGGCCCACATACATACATCTGTCCGCGACGGCAAAGCCCTCTACGTGAGACTTCACGTCAACGGGCAGGTTCCACTTCGCGGATTCCGAGAACTTAGATCGGAACTACGTGATGTAGCAACGACTTCATGACATCACAAACTGAGTGGCCGTTATGTACGAGTAACCTAGCCGATGCATGCAACAACACCCGCTGCGAACGTGATTCGTCGTGGCGAACGATGGGAAGGCGAAGAAGACAAAGGTGAAGATGACGAAGAAACTGAAGAAGAAGAAGAAGAAGAAGCCAAGTCGAATCGGCGTCGATTCTAGATCGATGGGTCCGCTGAATTGGACTGCGGATCGTCAGAGAGCCACCAAAATCCTGCTAAATCCTATCGGACGGACGAAAGCGCGCACAGTGCTCGCGGTAAAGCAACTAAAAGCGCGAGGAAGCGTGTACCGATCGCGAGATGAGACGAGACGTGTCGTTACGGTTTTAGCGATGAGGACCGTCGCGAGGGAAAGAGAGTAATCTTCATGGAAGAGTAATACGGGTCTGTGCCCGAGGACGAGAGAAAGAGAGAGAGAGAGAGAGAGAGAGAGAGAAAGAGAGGACGAACGAATGAGAGGTGGATCGAGAGAAGCGAGAGCAAACCAACGGGTGTATATTAACAAACCGCGAGAAAAGACACCAAAAATAATTCTCGCGCGCGAAGAAATAAATCCGGTGGATATACCGGGATGCGCGCAGGGCAAGAAGAGGTGCGCCCGTGGCCGTAGGCAGGGTGGTGCCTAAAAGAAGGTTGACCGGGTGGGTTCTGGGTAGCAAGCTGAATTAGTAAACCGCCATCGGAAGCGAGAGAGCGGGTGTGTATTATAAGAGACGCGGCGAGGCGATCGCCGCGGGTAGTCGCAAAAGTGCCGCGGGCTCGGTTTTCGATCGCGGTGTCGCGGCTTCTTCTCAGGAACAAGAAAAACGGAGAGGGAAAGATGAAGGAGGCCGAAAGAGGGAGGCGTCCTCCGGGAAGGCAGTCGCGAAGATGGCGAATTCGCGCACGCTGATGGTATCCGAAGGCGCGCGTCTGGAAACAAATGAGGAACCACGGCATACCGCCGATGACGATGAGGTGGACGACAACCCGATACGCAAAGAATGACGACGGCGAGGACGGTACCGCGAGAACGGAGAACGCGAACGGAGAACCGCGATGCCGCGACGCGCCGACGGCGATGATGATGATGATGATGATGAAGAAGAAGAAGAAGCAAGCGGGCAGCTGCTCAGCAGCAAGCGGGCAGAACTTACCTCTGCTGTTTTTAGAACTCCACTCCCAGAACTGCCGCGGGCCGAGCCGAGCCAAAACCAAAATACCACCGATATAGTAGCGCCCCTTTTCCCCGTGGGGTGGAGGGACGCGACGAGAAGAAGAGATGGAGAGATTGTGGATGTGTATGTGTGTGCGTGTGCATGAGTGATCGGCTGTGTGCGCGCAAGAACGGCCCACCTCTCCTCCGACGACACCCAACCAACGGCGCGAAACCTCGACGAGAGCAACAGCGACGAAGACGATGGCTAACCTAACCGACGAACAAGACGATCGCGAACATGCAACGACGAAGACGAAGACGAAGACGAAGACGAAGAAGAAGACGACGACGACGACGACGACGACGACGACAACGACGACCGCGACGATGGCGGCGACCATGAAGACGCGCCGCGACAACGACCATGAGACGGCATGAGGATGGCATCTCGAGCCGCACCATTATGGCGGCTCCTCGTCATAGTTCAAAGAGACCGATGACTGAAATCAGTATAATCTCGGTGAGTCCACCTTTCGATGTTACAGATACAGAAAAATGTACCTTATGAAAATGTAAAGCGTTGTTTTACAATGAACGAGAATCTCGGAGTAAATGACTTGTAAGATCCACTTGTGTGCCGCAAAATATTACACCAAAGTGAATCTTGTGAACTGTAGGGGTTGAAATTAAAACAATAAAAACGAGCTGCGAGATAATAATTGTAAAGAGTTGAAACATTTATAGCATCTACCTTTCTATTGCTACTGCAATAAAAAAATGATTCTTATCGCTTATTTCAACAGCTTGCTTCTACTGTGACAGTAAACTTTCATGTATCTATAGCATCGAAATTTCAACTCATTGACAATGTACCGATTTCATTCCGTAATAAACTTGAAAATAACGCAAATTATGGCCTGGATAACAATTGATTATCAATAACCAAACTGTTTGTTACATGAAGCTTCACAGACTACCATCTTCAAGCCTTTTTTATTCTCTTTATATTATCCGTTTATATATTATGCTATGAAAGATTTCTGCGCTTAAATATCATAATTCTTTCCTAATGACGGGAGTCAGGGACAAGTCATGACACGCAATTTTTCTGAAAGGAGCGACGTTTGCCCTGTGTTTTCGCAATATACGTGCAAGAATACTGCATTGTGTGTGAAGAATCCATAAAGTCGAGAGATTCAGAACTCGCGCGATCGATCGCAGCCTCGAGCGAATTGACGGGGAGTCCGGATTGTTTGATCAGGTGCCGCGCGGAATTTCAGCGTTTCCAACGAATATTCGCTAACGTGTATCAAGCAGATACAATCTTTATCCAGTGCACTCCCGATTAAAGTTGTAGAATTACATTAAAGCAGTTCTAATACGGAAGATGGAGGCGCAACATTTTTTTTTTTGTTTCAAGCAATTAGAATCGTAGGAAAGCTTACGGTTTTTACATGTCTGAGAAAAAAATCACCAGGAGAGACACTTCCGTCGTTTCAGAGAAGGAAAATTGCGAGAAAACGTATAATAGCTAGTCAGCGTTTTAACGGTATGACGCGAAAATGATGTCATGTCGCGTTAACTGAAACGGCATTGGTCTCTGTGCGTCGAGTAGTGCGTTTCTAGAGACATAACGCATCAAAGCCAGCAATAGATAAGTAAAGAAAATCCCGCTAGATTATATAAATCTGGTTCATTGCATTCTATATCATCGAATGCACAGACACGCAAATTTTCTATTATAATTTATAATCGAGAAAGAATATAGTTAATGATGTTCAATAGAACTTATGTTTAATCATCACAGTGAATCATTAACTTCTCATAAAAAAATCACGGACACGTACATTAAACAGAGACGAAAGTTCGAGAAGCTTTACCTACATCTATGATACAATCGTTGTAACATTTAAATATTCGAACCGTTATTGGATGTCACGTCAGCTACAAATTCTCGGAGAAATCTGAAATCTATTTTTCCTTAACGTAAATTTCATGAGAGATCAACATTCTTTTAAATAAATTTCATGAGAGATCATCATCGCAGTCTTTTAATCCTCAACGTTGAATATCTTGTCAAGTCACATTTAAATTAAGTTTCTGCTCAAATATCAGGTATTCTTGTCTGACTGACCTGATAATTTGAGAGAGAAACTTTAACTTTCAAAGAATGAAATAATAAGCCACCTAATAATGACAAATAATTGATAATAATAAATTCCTAACGCTTTGAAATTGTGATGGATGCTATTAGTAATATTCCGAGACTACAATGTTGTTTTCATTACAATTTCATTGACAATATTGACAGCTGAAGAGAATCAACATCCGGTACAGATCCGGCCTGCTTCATATAAATATGAGATTATATCGGCCATCGTGCACAAAAGCGATTGGGGTGAGCACGGGCCACGCTTCGCAAATCCAGTTTACGTATCGTCGAGGGGGGAATAATTGAAATAATTACGACGCAGGAGAGCGGGCTTCTAGAGAAGCGTGGCGCGAAGTCTTCGCTCGACAGCGTTGGGAGCCGAAAATGACGGTTAGCATCATTAAGTGACGGTTAATCGGCGTTAAGCGGCAGGCTAAGCTATTTTATTTAGCGAAGCCAGGTTGTATAAATCAAATCACGCGATTCCGGGGAAAGAGAGATGGAGATAGAGAGAGAGAGACACAGACAGAGAGAAAGGGGATCTGTAACGATTCGTGACTGACATAATGTGATTCGTGACATCGAATCCACCGTCCCTTGCATCCCTTCGCAGCATCCCTCTCGGTAAACGTGGAGGGGGAGGGGAGGCAGAGAGAAAGAGAGAGAGAGAGAGAGACAGATACCCGTCCAATTATAAAGCCTGACGTAACATCGAAGTTTCCATAATTACTGCGCTACTACATAGCCAGCCAGTCACGCCGCGAGATCGGCCGATGAATTACTTATGCCCGCGTTATCTCACTTCGCTCTCTCCGCTGCCGCTGCTACTACTGCTGTATTCGGCTACTAATCGGGTTAGCGGTGCCTGGAAGCGACTCCGAAATAGCGAGCGTTATTAATTTAAGTCACTCTTAATACGCTCCGCGCTCTCTTCCATCGGTGAAAATCTTTCCCATACGTCCCTCCTCCTCCTCCTCCTCCATCCGCCGCGTTCCCGCTTCCCCGCGTCCCCGCGGCGCTCGCTGCTGGCTGGTTATCACCGACGTCATTGGTCCATGGAAATATTAATTCGTATGCGAGGACGCGCGACTTCGAAAGTTCGTGCCGACAATTATCAGGAATCGATAGTACTCGTATATCTGATATCTGTACCACGGTAAAAACTTGGCGCGGCTAAACTCGGTTAGCTTGGCGCGACTTCCAGCTAAAACCCTCGTGTTATAGTCTGCACATTGCAGTTACGCGTTCCTTCGTTCTGACGAATTTGCGACGAGATCCCGAGATGCGCCTATCCCGAAATTGAATTTCCAATGGAGCGCGGCATTCGTTTCAATGTGAGAGAATTTTCCGAAACAAAATAGAAACGAAAACAAAATATCATTTCGGATTTATAAAATAAAACGTATCTCCTATCGCATTTACTCGAATTTATAGCGAGTCAACGAAAAATGGTTCAAAATTAAAATTATGTCGATTCTGTCGTTGCTAAACAATGTTATTTTCAATTTATACGTTCTATATGTCAACTTGATATGTAATTCACTGATTATCGGATTTTCTTCGTTATAAATGCGGAGATCATTTATGCGCATTGATAACGCTCAAATTCGATCTCGCCGAGATTACGATGCGGAGTTCTCGAATTCTCTGCGGGGTGGTGAGATGCTTCTTTCTAACTGTACCAATCGAACTTAAATCTTTACTACCTTGACATTTCAGCTAGACATCCATAGTGCATTGCTACAGTCCCTAACGTTAATTAGAACCGCCGGCGAGCGTACGCCGTTACCAAAAATAACTGCACGCACGAAATGCGTCACGTCCACGTAGCGCTAATGGCAGCTTCATATTCTCTCTCTCTCTCTCTCTCTCTCTCTCTCTCTCTACCAAGCTCCAGGAACCCCGCGAGAATCATCGAGGAATGTTCAAAGCGGAAGAACAGCGGGATCGCACCGACCGAGCGACGACGACAAGCTAACCGATCGCGGTTTACGAGCGGGTGGAGAAGGAGGGCCCAACCGGCTGGTCGGCGATCCTGCGAGACTTTTTGCCCTCTCGGCAAGGCGCTGCTCTCAGCCGAGAGCAGAAAAGTACAAAACGACATTGCTCCGGATCGGCACGTGCCACTCGATAAATCTGTCGGCAGCTGACGGCGCGGCCGGCTGCTGCGAGCCGCCCTCTCCCACCCTCTCCCTTTCTCTCTGCGTCGCGTACTTTCTCTCTCTCTCTCTCTCTCCTTCCCTTGTCGCGGTACGCCCGCGTACGCACGCTCTCTCTGTCTCTCCGTCCCTTCCCGCATCTCTGCGTTCAGTGTACGGTCCAGGAGGGCCAGCATCCCCAACCGAGCGCGCGCACACGTGCGGCCCGTGACGCGGCACGGCGGGGAGAGGGCGCCGTGACTTCTTCCTCCGCTAAATTATATTCCGCCGCTTCGGTCAGCCGCCTCGCTTCGCTATACGACGACCCGTACCCGAACGCAAAACTCCGTCGCGGTATTGCGTGCCGCAAGGTCGACTCTCGCAAAAAATGTACACTACAGAGAAAGGATATTTTACAAAATAATGTTGCGAAAAGTTTTCTCTGCGTCTCTAAAATGGAAAAGTAGTGACATTTTTAATCAAGGAATTTCAAGCCTTTACACTAACTTGATATGATATACTACTTATCATTCTCCAAATACGTTTGTAAAGTAAGATACGAGTGTTATTTTTGTGCCGCTGAAGAATTCAAGATTTATTTATCGTCGAAAATTTCACGGCAAAAATCACTATTCAATATACTTCTGAATTTCGGATCCCGATTGCAGACGCAAGGAAAATATATCGGAGCCGACTTTCAAGCCGACTCCGATTTTTCCAACAAAATCTGCGTCGCGTCGCTGTCCGTTCGTGCGTGTACGCGACTCTTTTAATTACCCGGACTTTAATTCAACGCGCACATACATACGCGCTTTCACACGAGTAGCAGCGCGTAGCGAGAGTTTTCCGCTGGAGTTTCCACGTTCCAGCCGCGAGCGTTACATCTCGCTCCACCGAGTACGTAGCTTTGTATAATCGCGTATACACGGTGTACCGTGCACCTAGCAGCTGCACGTGTCTAATCGATGAACGCATTACCTACGTCATCGCCTTTCGCACTGTAAACCCGATGTACCCTGTTTGCGAGCTTTCCGACCGGATCGCGACTGCAGGTCCGAGGAGGAGGCGCCGCTCGCGCGAAAAATCCCGGCGCGGATCTCTCGCCGATTCGCCCGCGCGCGCGACGGACTCGTCGGCGTCGGGCGATCAACAGCTCTCCCGTTCACAGCATCGCGAGTCTCTTTCGCTCTCGGGCGAGTCCGCCAGGTATCGACTGTGAGATTTCTCGCTGGAAAATATGTGGAACGTCTAATAACTTGGCTATTTCACGCCCAGCTGTGAGCGGGATTACGTGATATTCTCGCGCGGTTACTTTTTCCCGTCAAGGAGCAGCGTGAGATCATTCAGAGGCTAACATAATAACGCAAATTAATAGATCTGATAAACGTTAGTAATTATGATACGCGTTAGAGAAATCCTGCTTTCGCCGCCGGTATCGTCTAAAACGAGTTCCCGCCTGACATTGCCGATTATATAATTTCCATTTCTCGCTCTGAAAATCGTAAGAGTTATCGCAATAATTCTGCCGGCAGGTAATACGGCCCGAAACGAGATAATCGGTGAAATTACATGCCGCGCCTCGACTTTCAGCTAACAAAGCGATCGCGCGACGGCAAATAAGGAAACTGATACACGTACTTCTTCAGCAATCCGCGCGACTCGCTCGAGAGGCGATAAAATGTCTCCGGTATCTTCGCGAAGACCGGTCTCTAGGCGAAGGTAATCGGTGAGGCAGGTTCGCCATATCTTGCGGAGAACGCGGGGACCAAGTGCGTGTCGGCGAGAAGAAGCGAAAGACGCGACGCGACGCGACGCGACGCGGAGAATAAAGGGGGCCGGAGCGACGTAGTGTAAAGGGGAAAGCGCGCAAAGCGGGATGCGGGAGGGATGGATATTGGCACGAGTGCAACGCGCCATATTCTTTGTCCTATGACACGGCGGAGTTAAAGCTTCGCGGCTAAAATTAAACCGCCAGGCAGCGAGCACCAGGGCCGAGTCGCTGAGGCTGAGCAGGAGCAGCCGCCAGAAACCAGAGCACGTGCTTCAAGTAAGTGACGCGCGCCCTCCCCTGGCGTGCCGCCTCTCACCCCCTCGCGCCGTTCTCTCCCGACGCCGCTCTACGTGCCCCCCTCCTGTCGAAATTCCCGCCTGGCATCTCGAAACGACCGCCAAATCCCCGCGATAGAGCCCTAGAGATGCTTGCAATGGTGCTTCGAGGTATCGAGATACTTGAGCAACTCGGTGGAAATACTTCTAAAGTATATATATATATATATATATATATGTAATAAA